>APFE030483364.1:0-16722 GCA_000404065.3 Pinus taeda | reverse complement strand
CCATTTTCTTCAAATCAAAATTCACATTCACAATGTTTATATAAATTTTGAGGACTTCAATTAAATAAAAGAATAAAATTTTATAATTTTATAATCATATTCCGCCAAAACTATAACCCATTTTATGCATTCACCCCACCCAAATTTTTAAACATGATTAATTAAAAATTACATATAATTGAAATTATTTTTTGGGGGGAAAAAATGCATGCATGTTTGTAAGTTTGAGTTTGCATATTTATGATATGAAAAAATTCCGTTGAGGTAATCTGAGCATACGGTGAAATCTAGGTATCCAAAACCGTCGAGCTTGCCGCTCAGGCCATTGTCTTTGAAATAGGGAACTTCAGTCTCTGTTTTGTATTGAACAGAAACTTCGAAGTAGCTGTTTTCAGCTGCAATAACGGGTTTATTTATTATGGAACCCTAATTAATTATCCTCTCTGTTTGTTTGTGCTACCATTTCCCAGATGAATTAAATATAAAAAAATTTATAAAGGCAGCTTGGGCCTGTAGCTCAGTGGTAGAGCATTTGACTGCAGATCAAGAGGTCACCGGTTCGAACCCGGTCGGGCCCTTACGTGTTGGATTTTGTTAACGACGGTATGAATGCAGTGTGGGAGGCTTAAGATATTTGAAAGTCTCCAATAAATATTTGAATGTCAGGGTTAAGATATTTGAAAGTCTCCAAGAAATATTTGAATGTCATCTCTGCTTTCGGTCCGGAAGAATTGCATTTAAATAATAAATAAAACCCATGCAAGATATATACACATATCCGGGCTAATCAATAGGTACTTTGGATTGTTGGTACAAGTTTGAGGTTTAATGTTATGTCAACACTTTTAAGTAACAGTTAGGTTTAGTTACTACAGTAAGGTTTGTTATTAAACTAAAATTTGTAACTACGAGTTTTGGGTAGTTATTTTTAAGAATGATTGTTAATTTAAATATTTAATTTTAAATAGAGTGAGTATCAAAAATATTTCAACCCTAAAGAAAAAAGACATTTAAAAATAAAGAAATTGGAGAAATTTGAATAATATGACATATATTCACAGAGATTATCTCGGTTATACACTATTGAGGAATACATGCATAATACATAACTTTCTCTACGTTGATCATCAATTTACAGAAGCAAAAACAATAACATGCGCACATAGAAGCATCAATCACACATATCAACAAAGTATTTTCGCGGGGAAAGCATCTCGCTAAAAACCCCAACTATCTATATATTATATTGATTGAAAACATGTAACAATACATAGTACAATACTTCTCACAAGTACTCAGTACTATCTCCACCTGTTACACACAAACTAGCTCAGATTTGATGCCTCAAATTTCCTCTACTGCTTGCTTGCCTCCACTGCACAATACCTGCATGAGAATAGATAATAATGGCTCAAGCAAACTCGTATTTGCTTGGCAAAATCACGTGAGCACAAGCTATAATACTGAGCATCTACTGCGCAATTCTCATGGGCATACTCAATCCATTGATTGTGCAAGATCTCATGCACAACTGATAGTCACAACTCACCCTTTCACTTACCTCTAACACTTGTCTCCACTGAAACTGATCCATGCACTGAGTCTAACTGATGTATTCTTCAGTTGCATTATGAGTTAATATTAAGTGAGTTAATTAATTAACTAATTCACCACAACTCATCACTTAGTCTATTGGCCGGTTAGACTAAATACAACTAGTTCAACTAAGTCAAACTGAACACAACTCCATTAACTGCTCATCTAACTCCACATAACTCAATCACTGAAGTTCTAACTGAAGTCCTTCATGCAATAGCTCAGTCAACCCATAGGTAACCACGTGGTTCCTTCACGCAGTTGCATGTGCCACATCTGTAGCTCCAACTGAAGTGCTCCAAGAGAATAAGATAAAGTTTAGAGTCCAAATATTACTAAGGGCTAATAATATTTGACTGTTTCTATTTTTACTTGACAGTCTAAAAATAAACTCAGATCACACCGCTGTGATCCAAAAATAGAAGTCCATCTATTTTTCCCAACATGACTAATCATCCATAAACAGCATCCTGCAACTCATAAACATGATCCATATATCTAAAAATAGACATAGTCTAAAAATAGACTTTGCGCCATAATTTGCCTGTGGGCCCACTTAGTGAAGGCAGCTCCTTTCCACTAAGCTCCATCATCTTGTTGCATTCTCAACAAGCATTTCTTGTTGCACACTTTTCAACACTCCATCTCAACAAGAAAGGCTTCCTCTCAAACCCAATCCTGTAACTTTGAAATGTTTTGCATGCAACACATCTACCCACTCCACTTGCTCCAACAACACTTGGAACAAAAACATTCCCAACTAACCACTCTGTTGGGCTAGGAACATACTCTGATGATGAAGCTCTACCTACTGCTGACAAGTGCTCCCTCTCTGACATCTGCGCTACTGCAACATCTTCATGCATCTCGTACCATTGCATACCTCTCTGTGCCACCTAGCACTATGCAAAACACGTGTGCCTCTCGCATTGCTGCAGCCTGCATGCTATGCGTTGTCCTGGGATTCCCTGCACTGTCGCTCTCTCTACTGCTCCATCTACATTTGTCTCTACCCTATCAGTCAGTTCCTACTACTCCACATCAGGGCTCCCGTAGCAAGGTCTCATCCAAGAGGTTGGGTACCTCAAGGATCATGCCCCTCCTCCTTGGGACGATCACCCTATATCGCCCCACTTCCTACCTGGAGGTATGGCTGCATGTGATCCCTCAGCCCACCTAGCTCGAAGTTTCCCCTACTAGAGGTCTCTACATGAGTAGATGTCTCTACTCGATCTCCACTCAGCTTCCCCTGTTGTGGTTTCTCCACAACCTCCTAAAGTTGCTGACCAATCTTGGCTCCTCCACCATTGTCTGAGACTTCTTTTGGCTCTGCATGTTGAGAGGTAACATACCCTCTCAACCACCAAGTATCCATCAATTGCCTTGCTGCTCAAGGCTTTGCATGCATCTACATGCAACTGATAAAGGTTCCTGACTCGAACCCTTATCTTCTGGGTTTCACGAGTTGTCTTACTGCGCAGGAAAGCCTTTCCCTCGCTGAAAACAAAATCATATCCCTTGTCTTCTAACATCACCACAAAGATAAGATTATTCTTCAATCCTGGAACATGCATCACTTCCTTCAATACGAAGGGTTTACCAGACTCCCTCTCAAAGGAATGGTACCGATACCGGTCGCACTGTATCTACCATCATCGCCATCTCGATGTGCACTCCAAGATCTTTCTCATCCAGATCAAAAAACAAATCTCGATCTCATGTGAAAAGACGCACCACTATCCAAGAACCATACCGATCCCATCACACTTGATACCAAGCATGCGATCAACGAAAAATCCAGCTCAAACTGCGAGGCTAAGGCCTCTCCCGCTGCAGATCCAGAAACTTGCTTATTTTTCTTCTTCTGCGGATAATTTGTGGCATAATGTCCGTGCTGGTGACAGTGAAAGCACTTCACCTTGGACATGTCCTACTTCTTTCCTTTCGCACCGAAATGAGAATTTTTCTTGTTCTTCCCCTTCTTTTCTTTGGCAGCCAAAGTGCAATGTTCTTCATCAGATGCCTTTGATGAAGATCCGTCCCTGGTATTCCGTCTGATCTCCTCTTGCACAAGATCAGACCAAAGTCTCTCCCATCCTGGCAATTTCTCTCGACCATTGACAGAGTCCTGATAGGAATTCCAACTCTTCGGAAGACCAAGGAGAGCCAAGCTCACCAAGTCTTCATCATCGACAGTCACCCCCACACTTCCCAGCTCATCCCGACATTGGGTGAACTTCGTAAGATACTTGGGCATACTGTCTCCTTTCTCACACTTAATGTTTCTGAGTTTATCCTTGCGTGCCAACTTCCTCTGGTCGCTCTTGCTTTGGAATAAATCTGTCAACGCTTTCCACATCAAGTATGGAGAAGACTTTCCATGCAGGCTGGATACAATGTGATCCTTCGTGCCCTCCAACAGAATCCTTCGACACTTTGCTGTCTTCTTTTGCCAAGCCTCAACTTGAGCAGCATCAATAGGCTTTGGGACTTCAGCATCTATGAACTCCTTCAACCCATTGTCATGTAACACCGCCTCCATCCTGTCTTTCCATGCAATATAATTCGAGCTGCCTTCATGGGCATACTCCAATCACAATCCGTTGAAAGACATTTCAACTTCGACACCAAGAAAACACTGCTGCAAATTCGAATTCCACTAGCTCAAAACTCAACCGCTTCTGATCTAAAATTCGTGAGAACAAATTATTTCTCGCGCAGAGATTGACTGTATGGGCATTTACCAGATATCTCACCGTCCAAAAGAAGGATAAATCCAAAGGCTACCTGGCCCGATTACAGACTCTGCCTGAAGAAATAAAATGTAATCACTTTCTGAATAATAGAACTGATGATTAACTTCGCTCTGATACCATGTAGAAATTTGAATAATATAACACTTATTCACAGAGATTATCCTTATTATACACTATTTGCGGAATGCATGCATAATACATAACCTCCTCTACCATTGATCATCAATTTGTGGAATTAAAAAAACAATCGCATGCACACATTGAAACATCAATCACACATATCAACACAATATATAATGGGGAAAGCATACAGCTGAAAATCCCCAACTATCCGTATATTATAATGATAGAGAACATGTAACAATACATAGTACAATACTCCTCACAAGTACTCAGTACTATCTCCACATGCTACACACAAAATAGCTCAGATCTGAACAAGCCACGGGTTCAAATCTCCTCCAATGTTTGCCTGCTTCTACTGTGCAATCCAAGTTGAGAATAGATTAGATCCAAGTTCGAATCACCTTGGCTTGTACTGCGCAATCCTCATTGGCAATCTCAATCAATGATTGTGCAAATCTCATGCACAACTATAGTCAGAACTGATAGTAGTCTCACCCTTTCACCCACCTCTAACACTTGTCTCCACTGAACTGTCCATGCACTAAGTTAACTGATGTATTATTTAGTTGATTTATGAGTTAATAATTAGTGAATTAATTACTAATTAATTCACATCACTCATCACTAGTGTATTTGTCAGTTAGACTAAATACAACTAGTTCAACTAAGTCAAACTGAACACAACTCCATCAACTCCTCAATCAACTCCACCAAACTCAATCACTTGAGTTCTAACTGAAGTCCATCATGCAATAACTCAACTAACCCATAGGAAAAGCGTATTTCCTTCTTGCAGTTGCATGTGCCACATCCGTAGATCGAACTGAAGTGCTGCAAAAGGATAAGATAATGTTTATAGTCCAAATATTAAGAGCTAATAATATTCGACTGTTCTATTTTTTTACTGGCAGTCTAAAAATAGACTCCACCCATATGTCTAAAAATAGAGGTCCATCTATTTTACCAACATGACCAATCATCCATAAATAGCATCCTACAACTCATAGACCATGATCCATATGTCTAAAAATAGACATAGTTTAAAAATAGACTTTGTGCCAAAAATAGCCTGTGGGCCCACTTAGTGAAGGTGAATTCTTTTCACTAAGCTCCATCATCTTGTTGCATTTTCAGCATGTCGGACATTCAGATCTAACTGGTCAAACAAATTCCTCAACTCAATATGATCACTCATCAATACAAACCTCCTGCAAACAAGATAGTGCCTCCAAATCTTCAATGCATGTACCATTCATGCTAACTCAAGATCATGTTTTGGGTAGTTATGCTTGCGCTTGTTTAGTTTTCATGACTCATAGCATACAACATGTACATCCTACATAAGGATTCTACCAAGTCCTCTCTTGCAAGCATATGTGCATACTACAAACTCTTTGTCCAAATCCACAATCTGTAGCACTTGTGCATGTGTCAAAAACTGCTTAAGCTGCTCAAATCTAGCCTCACACTCCTCTGTCCATTCGAACTTCTTACCTTTCCTCTGCAATGATGTGATAGGATAAGAAATCTTCGATAACTTCCTGATGAACCACCTATAATAGCTAGCCAACCCCATGAAAGATCTTCCCTCATCCACACTCTTAGGAGCTACCCACTCCATGATGGCCCTTATCTTTTTTGGATCTACTACAATGCCCTCCCTTGATAAAAACATGTCCAAAGTAGTGTACCTCAGTCTCAAAGAAACTACACTTTTTGAGCTTAGCATACAACTAATTCTCCCTCAACAACCTCAACACTACTGCTAAATGCTCGGCATGCTCTTCCTCATTTTTAGAATATACCAATATATCATCAATGAACACAATAACAAACTTATCCAAATACAGACGCAATACATTAGTCATCAAGCAAATAAACATAGTTGGAGCATGAGTTAGGCCAAATGCACATACCTAGTCCGGAAAGTTGTCTTGTAAATGTCCTGCTCTTTGATGCATGCCAAATGGTATCCAGATATCAGATCAGTCTTTGAGAACAATGTTTCTCCCTTCCGTTGGTTGAACAAGTCATCAATCCTCAGTAAAGGGTATTTGTTCTTGATGGTCACTTTTTTCGGCTGCGTATAGTAAATGCATAATATTATAGTTCCATCTTTCTTCTTCAGAAACAATATCGATGTGCACCAAGGTGATACACTTATCCTAATGTATCCCTTGTCCAACATTTCCTTCAACTACAACTTTAACTCCACCAACTTAGGCTTACTCATCCTATAAGGTGCTTTTGATGTTGGAGTTGTCCCTGGCACTAAATCAATAGAAACGTATACCTCCCTATGAGCTGGAAACTATGTAATGTCCTCAGGAAATACATCCTGAAAATATTGCAGCACTAGATACCTTCTCAACGCATTTGCATCCTCCACCTCCTTACCCTCATCAATATAAATGTTCACTACAAATAACATACATCCTTTCCTGCGACTACATGTTTCCTAAATAGAAGTCACCATCTTAACTTATGTGGATTTCTTCTTACCCTCAAAGACTCTTGGTTCCCCATTGTCATCAACACACTCATTGGATTTGTCATAATAATCTACCTTGCTTCTATGAAGATAGAACAAATCCATTCCCAACAACATATTGTATGATCCCAACGGTAATACATTCAAATGTGTTGTTGTAGGCAGACCACTCAAATCAAATGCCCAAGCTCTTACCCAATGATGAACTCACTTCTTTGCACTTGTATCCAACTACACTAACCAAGATTCTGCATGCAATTCCTTACTGAAACCACACTTATCTACCAAGTCAAAAATAACAGAGCTATAGTTAGATCCAGGGTCAATCAAAATAGGAATAACTTGATCACAAAGCTTACCATCCATATCAATGATATATTCATGGTGCTCTGCCTGTCTATTGTCCACGGCTGCATAAATACAAGGAATACTTTGCCTCATGTCCCCAACAATCTGCGCCTCCTGTGCACTGTATATCTTAGGCCTACCACCCAGATTTTGCGGACAATCTCTCCTAAGGTGTTCCTGGTTAGTAAATTACATATTACAAAGCAATGGAACACATAAAATATTGCAAAAATATAAACACAAAAAATGCATAAAACAAGCGAGACACAGATATACATGGTTCACCCAATTTGGGCTATGTCCATGAAGAAACAGCCAGTCCTTCCTATTATATTATCCAACAAAATGAAGAGATACAACCTACAGCAGATCCATTGTAATTCCCTCTTCACCCTCACACAATCTCCTCTCTCTTTCTCGCTTAGAATACACATCTACATAGACGCAATACAATTCCCTCATATATAGCGAGGGGTTGTCTTCGAGGGCCAAAAACCCCAAATTAAACTTAACTTCTACCGTCAGATCTCTGCCTAATGAACAACCCAGATTGACTACGAAATTACAACATTTTACAAGGTAATTTTACATCTATTTTTAGCTTCGATGGCGCTTCCCCCAATCCCTACCAAGGGGGGCTCCAAATAATTCTCGTCGCTCCCCCTGGACCCCCCTGGCAACACACATTGACGAGCAGCATTACCACCACATTACAAAATGGGGTCTAGTGCGGCGATACCTCTAAATAAGGAATATAATCAAGCTCCACACCCAACAATCTCCCACTTGGAGACTGATTATAGCAAATCCATCACTACTACATTTGTTGGACAATGACTCCACTTTGGACCTAGTTGTTTCTCATCTTCATCATCATACTTGAATACCAATTGAAACCAAGCAGAATCTCAGTTTCTCCCTGGTTACAACTTTTGTTAACACATTTGTAAGATTATGGCTAGTGTGTATCTTTTCCAGCTTCAACTATCCATCTTCCAACACCAAACGTATGAAATGGTACTTCAGTTATATATGTTTAGTCTTGGAATGAAATGTAGATTTATTTGCAAGATGTATGGCACTCTAGCTATCATTGTATAACCTGCCCAACTCTTGCTTCTTACCCAATTCAACCAGAAACCTTTGTAACCAAATCATTTCTCTACTAGCCTCTTTAGCAGAAACATACTCTGCCTCCGTCGTTGAGAGTGCAACAACACATTGTAGTTTTGAAACCCAATTGGTAGTTGTTCCACCAACAATAAACGCATACCATGTGGTGCTCATGTTATCTCTATCACCCACCATATTTGCATCAACATATCCCTGTAGAGCGATTTTTGAACCACCAAATCATAATGCTTGATTTGTGGTACCTCTCAAATACCTGAAAATCCACTTCACTACCATCCAATGTCCTTTTCCTGGATTGTTCATGTACCTGCTTACAACTCCCACTGCATGTGCAATATCAGGCCTTGTGTAGACCATTGCATACATTAAGCTTCCAACTGTTGATGCATATGGAACTTTAGACATATCAGCCATTTCTTCCTGAGCCTTGGGACACATCTCCTTACTTAGTTTGAAATGGCTAGCCAAAGGTATACTAACTGGTTTTGCATTCTTCATATTTAATCTTTTCAACACCTTTTGTATGTACTCACTCTAAGACAATGTTAATTTTTTATTATTCATATCTCTACTTATTCTCATACCAAGGATTTGTTTTGCAGCATCCAAATCCTTCATTGCAAATGAGTTTGCCGATTTTCTTTTGAACACATTTATTTCTTGTATGTTAGAACTTGCAACAAGCATGTCATCTACATACATTAACAATATAATATAATTGCCATCATTTTTCCTTTTGAGATTAACACAATGGTCATATTGAAATCTAGTATAACCTTGTTCAAACATAAACCTATCAAATTTTAGATACCACTACCTTGGAACCTGTTTTAAGCCATACAAGCTCTTCTTCAACCTGCACACTAGTTTCTCCTTCCCTTTTACCTCATATCCTTGTGGTTGTTGCATATATATCTCTTCGTCCAAATCCCCATGGAGAAAGGTTGTCTTTACATATAAGTGCTCAAGATGAAAATCTTCAGCTACTACTAGACTTAAAATAGTTCTGATTGAATTCATTTTAACAACAGGAGAAAATATATCATCAATGTCTATACCATTTTTCTGTGCAAACCCCTTCACCACAAGTCTAGCTTTATACCTTTTTCTACCTCCATCTTCTTCCTTCAACTTGTAAACCCATTTATTCTACAATGTTGATTTACCTGCGGGAAACCTAACCAAGTCCCAAGTCTGGTTATGTTCAAAGGAGTCCATCTCTTCTTTCATGACTTTCTCCCACTTAATCCTATTTTCTATCTGCACTGCCTCCTCATAACATTCTGGTTCACCAGAATCAGTCAACAATACATAATATAATGAAGGAGAATATCGTTCAGGGGGTCTACTTATCCTAGTAGATCTTCTAACACCACTTTCAGGTGTTTGAGGTGCTTTTTATTATTGTGGTTTCATATATTTTTGTTCTGGTTGTTGATCATTATGATTTTCATGCACCTTCACTTTTTCTATGATCTCATCAAGCACTATGTATTCTCTGTTTTCTTTTTCCTGTTTCTTTTCCTGCATCTGATCCTTATACAAAACCTCTTCATTGAATATGATATCTCTGCTCCTAATGATTTTTTGTTTTTCATAATCCTAAAAGCGATAACCAAAATCATTAACAACATATCCAATAAAGGTACATTTCTTTGATTTTTCCTCGAGCTTTGTTCTATTTTCTTTATTAATGTGGACAAAAGCTTCACAACCAAAAGTCTTTAAAAATGAGTAGTTTACCTTTTTTCTTATCCATGCCTCCTCTAGAATACCACCATCCAAGGAACTTGAAGGCCCTCTGTTTATTAGATAAACAGCAGTGTCTACATCATCTATCCAAAATTGTATAGGAAATCATGCATGCAATCTCATGCACCTTGCATGCTCCATGATTGTTATGTTCATCCTTTCTGACACACCATTTTCTTGCGGTGTTCCTTGAACTATCTTCTCTCTCTGAATTCCATTCTCTGAACAGTACCTATCAAACTCCTTGCTGCAATATTCACCTCCATTGTCTGATTTGAGACACTTCAACCTTTTTCCTGTCTCATTTTCAACCAAATCTTTCCATTTCTTGAAAATATCAAATACATCAGCTTTATTTCGAATACAATAAATAAAGGCTTTTCTGGTTGCATCATCAATAAAAGTAACATAATAATGAGAGCCACCGAGAGATGATACCTGAGCAGGTCCCCATATATCTATATGCAAAAGCTCTAATTTTTCGCTCTTCTTTTCTTTCCCAACTTTGAGGAATTTGACTCTCTTCTATTTTCCATAAACACAATTCTCACAAAATTCCAAATCAACATGCTTCAAACCTGGCAACAAATTTCTTGAGTGGAGAATCTGCATCCCCTTCTCACTCATGTTCCCGAGCCTATGATGCCACAATGATGTATCTTCTCCTATATAGGTTAAGGCATTAACATAATGTTAATACCATTGCATAAATACAATGTACCAACCTTTTCTCCTTTTTCTATTACCAGGGCTCCTTTAGTGACCTTCGAGGTTTTATCTATAAAAGTAGTTACACAGCCTTCACCTCCCAACTGCCCTGTCAGATTTTTATTTGGATATGGAACATGCCTTACATCCTTCAATAGCCATTGGTTTCCATTCTGCTATTTTATTAAAATTTTACCCATTCCAATGATTTTACAGGGTTTATCATCACCCAATCAAACCTATCCAAAATCTCCTTCAACATAATCATGAAAATTTTTCCTATCAGGTGTGGAATGGAATGAGGCCCCTGAATCTACCACCCAGACATCAATAATATTTTCTAATGAAAGAATCAAAGTGTCTTGCAACACATCACCTGTCACATTCGCTTCATGATTATTTTCTTGCTGCGTGTCTCCTTATTTTCCCTTTCGATACTTGTAGTCTTTCTTTAGGTATCCTTTCTTCTCGCATTTCCAGCACACTATCCCTGATCTAGACTTGGGTCTGCCTTTCCTTGACTTACTGCGATATCATGGGCTCATTCCTCTTTCCATTTTTCTTCCCCTAGCCTCTATAGTCAAAGCATCACCTGATGTCTCACTGGAGCTTTTCCGTCACATTTCCTCACTAAGGATTGCACCGACAACATCATCAAACTTTAAAGTACTAGATCCAGAGATAGATTTATTAATGGTCATAACTAAACCATTCAAAATTTCTATTAATGAGCAAAGAAATAACAGTGCCCTAACTTCATCATAAAAAGTTACCCCTATAGAACTTAACTGATTGGTAACTATATTAAATTCATTTAAATGATCAGCAACAGATCCACCTTCTGACATCTTCATATTAAATAAAATATTCATAAGAAATACCTTCTTTGAGGCCAAGGGTTTTTCATATAGTTTGGCCAATGATGACATTAAACCCTATGTTGTCATTTCCTTTGAAATATTAAAGGCTACTGACGCCACTAGGGACAGTGGTATTGTACCAAGTGCCTTTCTCTTGAGAATATCCCATTTTGTGTCAGTCATACTCGTCGGCTTCTTTGTCTTTCCACTCAATGGTAAGTACAAATCTTTCTGGTACAAATAATCTTCCATTTTCATCTTCCACAGCTGGTAGTTTTGGCTGTTAAATTTTTCAACCCCAGACCTACCATCTTCCACCATTGCTCCCACTCGAACTAGGAACCCTTCTCTCCTGCAAGTTTATCAACCAAATAGACCTTCAGCTCGAATACCAGTTGTTAGTAAATTACATATTACATAGCAATGGAACACATAAAATACTGTAGAGATATAAACACAGAAAATGCATAAAAAAAGAGAGACACAGATATAAGTGGTTCACCCAATTTTGGCTACGTCCATGGAGAAACAACTAGTCCTTCCTATTATATTATCCAGCAAAATGAAGAGATACAACCTACAGCAGATCCGATGTAATTCCCTCTTCGCTCTCACACAATCTCCTCTCTCTTTCTCACTCAGAATACACATTTACATAGACGCAATACAATTCCCTCGTATATAGCGAGGGGTTTCCTTCTAGGAAAAAAAAACACTAAGTTAAACATAACTTCTACCGTTAGATCTCCACCTAATGAACAGCCTAGATTGACTACGAAATTACAACATTTTACAATGAAATTTTACATCTATTTTTAGCTTCGGGGGTGCTGCCCTGATCCCCCACCGGGGGGCTCCAAATAATCGTCGTTGCCCCCCGGGACCCCCTTGGTGGCGCACATTGACGGGTGGCGTTGCCGCCACATTACAAAATGTCATCCAATACGTGGAAACCTCTAAATAAAGAAGATAATCAGGCTCCACACCCAGCATTCCTCACCACATGTCCAACACTCCAACCGACCAGTGCCCTCACCTCTATGTTGTTGTTGTGACCCATGTCCCTATCTAACTGCATTAAACTTATTTTTCAGTTCCATATTTTATTTCCCATCTACATTCTGAGGCCTTTCTCTCTTAGGCTTCCATTTACCTTTACTTTTGTCCTTCCCTTTCCATCCTTGTTGAGATTCATTATTACGCTTTGATTGTTTATAGCAATGCTTCAATTTCCTAATGACTTCCTCAAGTGGCTGAGGCTCATCATAATCAATCTAATTTCTAAATTCTAATGGAAAACCATTGAAAAATTATTGAACTTTAGCCTTCTCATATGTAAGATACGGAACATACCTCAATAGCTCTAGAAACTTGGTTGTGTACTCTTCATTTGTCAGTGACCCCATCTTTAACTCATAGAATTTTTTGGCCTTGCTGTCATACTACCTTTCTCACAAGTATTTATTCATGAAAATACTCTTGAACTCCCGCCAGCTCAATTCATTTGTCGTGATGTCTCTGACCCGCTTCATGTCTTCCCACCAAATGTTTGATTTACCTTTCAAGTTGAAGATAGTTATTCTGGCCTTCATGTAATTTATGTACTCATGCAACTCAAAGAATTTTTTCATCCTAAGTATCCAAGCCTTTGCATCTTCTGGCTTCTTCACGTCTCCATCAAAAGTGGGTGTCTTTTCTTTCTTAAATTCATCTGAAAAGTATCCCCTATCACTCCTCCTGTAAGGATTATAATGATGTCGATTATGATTTCTGTTAGAACTAGAACTAGAATAGTACATGTACTCATCACCCGTCCTATCTAGAGTTTCCAACAGCCTACCATCTCTCACTGTGTCATCTATATCTGACTTGTGTCTACCGTGATACCTACCTCCATATGCCCGATTAGTTTTTTCCTCCTGGCCATGGTTGATCCGTAGTGGCCCGTGTCACTGCAATTCTGACAAACTCTGAAGAAGTATTGCATTAACCTTTCCTCGTTTCTCTTGTGCCTGTATGATATTGTCATTATCTTCCTTACAACTCCTTATTTCTTCCTTCAAGCTTCTCAATGTATCTGCCAAATCAGAAGAGTGCCCATCACGTTGCTCATCTCATTCATAGGGAGAGTCATTGTAGTCTACCATCTAGCTATTTGTTTTTACCTGCAAGGCATAATATGTCAGATAAACCAAATCATAACAAACCAACGTACCTTAGTATAATTTTGGGAGATTACATCATCTGCAAGATCATCCAAATCAACGTGATACGTTTATAACATAATCACAACAGCATATTGTTGGGGCAATTATATGAATGATATATCGCCACAAATTAAATTATCAACCAAGGAATCGTAATCAGTAGAGATGATGCACTATATGTGTCGATAACAGGTAATTTCTTATGTTTGATGAGTGTAGTATAGATAAGAAGCATTTAAAACCAATACTCCATTCTTACAATTTTCAATATATCCTCCTCACACAAGTTAAAGATCAGAACGAAAAACTCATAAATAAAATCTCAACAAGCATGTGATCTAAAGATTCTTGCTCAAGTAATAAGTCTGTCCATTTATAGGCTCATGAAATAAAAATATGGATTCATCTTTTTCTTCCTATTGCAACTAGTTTCAATCAAGTTAATCCAATCAAGAAAAGTAATCATTCCTAATTTAACTAGTTTTGTAGGAAGCTAAGCATTATTATATAGGAAATGTTAGGTGTAACAAGTGTCTTCACTTAGTAGCACATGTAGGTGAATGGTGAGATATCGTATCCTAACTTTCCTTATTCTTCAACATAGAAATCAACAATTAATCATACAGCCTAAGAAATAAAGTTTCATTCACGAAACTAATGAATCCTTACTTAGAAACTAATAGCTCCATACTTATATCACACACTCTCAAACAGATTACTTGCATAGAACAAAATTGTAATTACATCAAATTCTTTGGAATTTAATTATAATACTAAATCACTCTTCACTCACAAACCAAGCTAAATTCACAATAACTGTAATAAAAATTTGCCTTGATGGCTTCTATGGGCCCTTGTCAAGCTACCAAGGAAAGTTGAAAGAACTTACAAAACTAAAGAAGTTTTTAACACATTGAACTTATCAATTGTTTCTCATACCATTTATTTCAAAAGAAAGGTTTACAAAACTTAATTGTTCAGCCAAATCTCCATCATAACAGTATTGTTTAAAACTCTATATCCCTGTCTTTAACTCTCTAACTCCATTTGTCCATGTAACACCTATCATCTACTAGCCTTCTCTTCTAGAGGAATGGTTGTTACATACAAAGCTAAAATATATGATCAAATCATCATAAAAATACTACACATCATTTTCCTTTACATATTGGGCTTCATCCTCATGACATGCAGTGCACGAGGATGAAGCGTATCTCTATTTACCATAAAAAGGTAGGGACTTGAACATCAGTTCCCTTGGTCTCATCGAAGTATCTAACTCGAGCCATCAAAGTTAAAGAGATGGATCTGGTACCGGATGAACATAGTCAGTGCAGGACAAACGCAGGTACCAGATGAACAATGTCACTACCGGATAGATGATATCGGTGTCGGATGAACACAAGTAACATACAAACATAGGTACATGGGTATTGGATGAACGTAAGCGCACGGGTATCGGATGAGCAGTGTTGGTATCAGATGGATAATACTAGTGTTGAGTAAGCAGCAACAGGGTCTTAAGATCTATTTGAGTCAATCCAAATAATTAGAGATTATAAAGAATCAAGTATTTCATTCCTACTAACAAGAAATCATAAAAAACATGTTTTAAATATAAATTACCTCATATATACGCAAGGATGCTAAAAGTTATGTTCTTGAAGAAGGTAGGCAAGTGGTGAGTAGGTTTCGAGGTAAATTTGGTCAAAAATAGAGAACAATATTGAGTATTAAAGGCATCAAAAAGGAGACCCAACATTCCCCCGTGCCTAAGTCATTACATGTCCTCATGCAAAAAGTGTTGAACCATTCCTCAAAATTTTAAAAATGGAGTCTTCTTACAGCTTTCCTGAACATCAGTTGTCTGGATCTAAGATATTCACACCTATAGCCTCTTCTTTGAGTTCCCTTTTAATAACCCTGGTATATTGTATGAGGTAAGGATCCTTATTAAGCTAGGTGGAGACCTCATCATACTCATCTTGCAACGTCTGGATATTATCCTTTAATTGCTCAGTTTCTCTCTTGATTTACCTTTCCAAAAATTTATACTCTTTCACTTTTTCCTTTAGTTTTTCATTTTCCATCTGAAGTCTCTCAATTATCATGTGATCACTAGTTAGAAAACTAGCAGGTTCAATTGTTGCATACTTAGTGGTTTTTTTACTAGCCTCAAGTTCTTTTTCACTGGCATCAACTTCTTTTCTTAACTCTTTCAAGGTTTTTATAACTAATTCCTCTATTTCACTAAGTGTTTCAACATGTGCATGTTGATTTTCAAGTGAACCAGAGACATCTATTGGATTTTCTGGAAGAGAAGGGGTGTATAAGTGGCCATTACCTATTGTACCATGCTCCTGGTAGTTCATCATGTAGGTGTTGATGACTTACCAAATTTGTTTTCAGGAGTGAGGATATTGCCTTGAAACAATCTCCTCTTCTTCCTTTTGGTCTTTGACATGGACTCTGATATCTCTCTCTTCTGTGTATGTTTATTCCCTTTTTCAAAAGTTTGTTCTCTATCACCCTTTTCACTTGTTCTGGGCTTTTTCATATTTTTAATCCTTGGCTCAGGAGTGTCCTCCTAAGGTAATAATCCGGATTTAAATAGGAATGCAACAAATTACAGAGATAACCATAAACACAGATATGCAGCGGGAATAATACTTCATTTCATTAATGTAAAACACTGAAATATGCTTACAAACAGTAATGGAAATAAACCAGCTAGGGCGATGGTA
>APFE030483354.1:0-13514 GCA_000404065.3 Pinus taeda | reverse complement strand
CATCTATTAGGTCATAGATACATTGTTCATTCATTTACAAATCAAAACATGAGGAGAGCCATACATCATCATTGTCATAATACATGCTTATAACTAGCATAATAATAACAAAAATATCAGGGATACATTAGCCTTAGAATCCACATATAAACCAATACATGTACACATAAGGTACCAAGGAAATAACCTCTTATTAATGAATGCAAAATCCAACCCGGTATGGGACTACCAAGTTCCACCTGACCATAGATTGACTGAGACAAATATCTCTTCAAACAATCATCCTTGTGCCATATTCCAAGCATGAATGTGGGACTCAAACCCAAAGAACCAACCAGTGCATCCCGAGGCTACACCATGAGGAATTTTTCTTTCTCTTAGTCTCTCAATATTTATCGCAACCCATAGTCTGATTCAGGGATCACTAGGCCCTAAATCGAGACACCACCCTTTAGGATTTACCGTATATCCCTCCATTCACTGGCAAGGATTCCTAGGCCTAATCAAGGGAAACCACCTTTAGGCCTTACAATATATCCCTCCATTCATCGGTCTAGGATTCCTAGGCCCACCGAGGAAACTCAAAATCTGGTTTTACCCCAACCCACAGTTCGTTCAAGGGTTACTAGGCCATTTGTTCTATTATTTATATATCCACCTCACTTAGCTTCGAATCCATCCATCAATCTAGATCAACCAAAACATGAGAACCCCATCACACCATGGGTATTTGGAAATGGAAAGGCTAGGTTGAAAGCACTGTCACACCTGGAAAACCCATGTCATAGTAGCAAAGAACCACATGCAATACCATGCATGCCAAATTTATCAAGGAAAAAACACATGCAAATCGATACTTGCAAAGAATCTTGTTGTAGCTGCTTGATCCTGCTCTTCCTTGCTTGCTCCTTCCTTCTTCTTGCTTTCTTTTCCTTTCTTGATCCAATAAAAACCTGAGAAAAAGCTTTCCAATTGATCCTCAGTAGCCTTTTTATCAACGAGACCTCTATTTTCTTCAATTTCCATTATTTTCCTTGATTTTCCTCCTCACATGCAACCTCTGACCTTTCACCTTCCTTTTCTCCTAATTTCCATTATTTTCATAAATAAATGTGTAAAAAATGCCATTTGCCTTTTCAAAGTCTTTTCCTTTTCCTTTTACAATTTCCTTTAGTCATAATAACTAAAATGAACACCCACACTAGGATTTTTTTCCCACCATTCAGCTTGGAATACGTGTCCCATGACCGTGGTCTTATATATTTCTACATGGTTTTTAAACCAAGGTTGTTATAGAACCCTCTCCCTTGGAGGAACATCGTCCTCGGTGTTCAATGACACCTATAACCAACAAGGTTGTTGTAAGAAAAACATACTACCCACGGAGATTTATAACTTAGCTCATTGCAGTATTTATAATGACCATCTGCTAAAACATGACAAACATACTATTTACTGGAGCTTTATAACATAACTCATTACATTATTTACAATAATAACCACATATACACACATACACATATGCACATTTGCTCAACCAAAAAATAAAAGTATACGATGCTTGAATTCACAACAAAGGAATCCAGAGGCTCACACCTCCACCCTCAAAGTAATACCATGAATCACCTCCTTCCCAGGAAGTCCAGAATCCACTACAAGGCCAAATCTGCATCTAATGTCCAGCACTATAATCCTACGCCACTTGTCCTCTTAATGAACAATTATTAGCTCATTGTTCCAGGCACACTCCCAATGTGCATTTGATTCCATCTGGCAATGCTAATGACCAAAACAAATATATCCTTGGCCTTCCCTTCTCTTCTACACAGTCCCTCAGGCAATCTGGTCACCCCCTTTCGTGTAGTCACACACCTTCCAAGTTCCTCGACATCCCCTATTTCGGGAGATCCATCCCTTGGCAAGGTTTTCTCACATCGAAAGGTCCAATAACTAAGGCATATACCTACCTCAAAGCCATCATATCGGTCATAGCATGATCATGGAAATCAATGGACACTATTGGGCACCAATGTCCCAAAATGGCCCTGCTCTTGAAGTGCTTTACCAGCATATTGTTGCCTGTTCCAATTCCTTTTGTTGTTGCTGCTAATGCTTGCCATCAGTTTTGACCACCCAACCGGGCATTTCATGCTTTCTTGTACCAAGCACATAATTTCCATTAGATTCAAAATATTTTGAAGTAACTTCTAATCATACCTCATTGGTGTACTGTCAACAAGACACACTTGCAATTATGTTCACTTTTTGTCATAACAAGTCAAACTAACATCTTTGACAAAATTATCATGTATAAACATATCACATCAGGTTAGCT
The DNA here is from genome assembly GCA_000404065.3 of Pinus taeda. NCBI lineage: Eukaryota > Viridiplantae > Streptophyta > Pinopsida > Pinales > Pinaceae > Pinus > Pinus taeda. Next base: position 11,179 of record APFE030483354.1, on the reverse strand, counting down.
CAAAACACAACCATCATAGATCAAAATCATAAATCACACGTAACCATCATAAACTTGAATCATAGATCACATGTAATCATCATAGACCAGAATCATAAATCACATGCATAATAAAACTGAAATAAGATACTGATACTTATCCTTTAATCAATCCTTAGCTTCTAGCTTTGTCCTTATTTCATACACACGCCAGATTGGTTTCCACACCTGACAAACATCCAGTGCCTTCTCCTCAACCATGTGCACATACACATAGTTTGCATCACACACATACAACCACACATGATATACAACACCAAGAAATACATGCACCTACACTTGACATAATACACATACACCTACACCTAGTGTAAAACACAACACAATACACATTCCTACATATTTTGTACACCACAACACAATAAATACAGCTACGCCCAATGTACAACAAAATACATATATGTACACAGATTACAACACAACAAATACACATGTCACGATACCACAACTACACAATGCACATACATATTACTGCATGCCCGCAACACAACATGTATGACATGCACACAATACCACATGTGTACTAGTGCCATATGTACAACATGTACACAGTACCACCTTTACCCTGCATCACTTGCACAATATGTGCAGAACATCACATGTACATGACACCACCTACACAATGTGTACACAATGCCATATCTACACTTCACCACCTATACAATATGTAAAAAATACCACATGTACACAGTACCACATGCATGGCATGTACATGACACCACATGTACGCAGTGCCACATGCATGACACACACACAACACCACCTGTACACGACACCACATGTACAATATGAACACAACACCACGTGCACACAACACCACATGTACAATCATGCACACAACACCATATGTACATAGTACCATATGTACAACATTCACACAACACCATATGTACATAACACTGCATATAAAACATGTACATAACATCATATGTAAACAACACCGCATATCCAACATGCGCACAGTACCATATGCACACAACACCGCATATCCAACATGCACATAGTAGGATATGTACATGGCACCACATATCCAACATGCACAAAGTACGATATGTACACATCACCGCATATCCAACATGTACGTAGAACCATCTTATATACACAACATTGCATATGTACTATACACACAAAACTATATGTACCACCCTATACATAACATTATGTAAACAACATGTACACACATTATATATACGTCACACTGCATGCCCACAACATCAAAGATGCAACATGTACAACATATACAACATATGCACAACAATAATACCACACTGTCTCTACCAACACATCTTGCTTTCAATGTCTCTTCGCCATCCAGGCATATCCCAACATCCCGCAGACCACACTTCTTTCATTTCACTGATGTATCCCTCGGTATAGCCTATCCATAACATAGACATAATATAATCACATAAGATCAACTCATAACCACATGATATTGACCTCATATAATTTTCATGACTACTCTTCCACTTGATTCCTCATAACCAGGAAAATCTTCACGTCATTCACCTGCGTAAGCAATCATTCCTCCACAAGAACGATTCCTAATGATCCTGTCAGAAAACAACATACATACATACATATATATACATATAAATATTAGCATTAAAAAATCTTTCAGACAACATCATACATACATACATATATATACATATAAAAATCATCATTAATAAACATGATCCATGATGACCCTATCATACATGACATACATACATACATGTATACACATATAGACATCAATATAATCATGATCACAACATAATTACTAGATATCATAAGGTCAAGGTTAAGAGAACTCCCTTTATGCGTGCAACACATGCGCAACATCGAGAACAACAATTCCCAACATAGCCAAGGCATATGATGCCTCAAATCCATTCACCTTACCTTTCTTAGTTGCCTTTCCCATGATTATCCTGCCATCGTCCATTTACACCAATGGACCCAACCAATCCATCTGGTTGTCATACTATTGCCTTCAACTGCCCTTATACATGCACCAAGCTTCATCCAGGTCTTATCTTACCTATTGGGTACCACATAGCTCTCCCCGGGCTCCATTAAATTCCTCATTCCCTAACCAATTCCCAATAATCTCAAAACAATAAAGGCAAGACTGAGAAGCAAACAAGAAGAAAACCACGATGACATCGTGAACAAAGTGGTATGGCCATACACTAGACATAAATAAATATGAAAATTAAGCGCAAACAAAGCACAAAGAATTGAAATCATAAGACTCTCAATAGACACCATGACTCAATCCCCATGGTTGCAAGTGCTTCCAAAGGAAGGATCAACCTGAGCCTTGATCAAAATTTCATGGAAATATCTTTTTCCACGTAATACCATGCATCATACTGCCATAAAAACATAACTGTGAGTGCATAAATAAATATAACAATATACTAGTTACCTTTCCTTATTGTTCCAAGCACAATCCCTTATAACTGAACATGTCCATGCCATCGCCCAAGGGACTCCAATTCCCTTGACGAATCCATCCATAACTGGAAACTAGTTGTTATACCTGTCAAATACATATTTATGAATCTAACACATATCCTTATAATGTCAAACAAACTCAAGGTTAAGAAGACTTCATGTATGCAAAGCACTCACTCGTTTGGAATTAGGGTTTCCAAACATAGGCAAAGGAATTCTTGCCTGATTCTTTTCTTTTACCTTTTTACCTTGTTGCAATCAAGTCTTGCTATGTACTATCACATCACCCAACTGTTAGTTATGTAAACATATCAATTATTACCTTGTCACGCTAATACCAAGCATGTTTCCCTGCAACCGTTCATGCATGTTAGTCACATGTTCCACCAATCAAGGCATCATGTCTATAAATTTGAAATCAAACTTTATCAAGTATAACAACCAGGTCATAATAAACTAGAAATCATAAGACATAACGCTACAACTATCACCTATTACACTCAAGTACATGTCAGCTATCTCAACACATTTGTGTTAGTACGACCATCTTAAAACAAGATCATTTCTTGATGCAATCTTATAGACCCATACTCATATCATGTGTAACATCAGTGGTGAAAATTCCATGTAATAAAAGTTAATAAAGGAAAAAATAATAACCACTGTTGATGGGACACTTATTCCAAGCTGAATGTTGGGAAAAATCCTAGTGATGGGGATCACTTATGATTGATTAATGGCTAAGGAAATTGACAAAGGCAATGAATAAGGCTTTGGAAATGCTAAATTGCATTTTGGCACATTTATTTATGAAAATAATGGAAATTAGGAGAAAAGGGAGGTGAAAGGTCACAAGTTGTATGTGAGGAGGAAAATGAAGGAAAATAATGGAAAATGAAGAAAATAGAGGCCTCATTCATAAAAAGTCTTATGAGGATCAGTTGTGACCTTTTTTTTAGTTCAGTATTGGAGTTATCTCATTATTCTCTCTCTCTCTCTCCCTAATCTTGGATACTTAGAGTTTTCTTGGATCACTCTTGGAGAGTGTGGCATACTTGGATTTTTAGAACAATAAGGAAAAGGAAGAGCAGGAAAATGCAATAGGACATCAAGATGAACAACAACATCATGATTTTCCCTCAGGTACCGAGTTGCATGTATGTTTTTCTCATTATTTTTGGCATGCATGTCATATGCATGTGGTTGATTGGTCATGATCTATCACTGGCATGGAGGATTGCCTGGATTGGCAATGGATTACCTAGCCTTTCCATTTCCTGGATAACCATGGAGATTGTGGGTGTATTTCATTGTTTTGTTTTGGTTGGTTCTCATGTTTCCTTAGCTTGGTTTGAGTTATTAGTTCCTGGAAGGTCTGGTTGCACAAACGCTCTAGAAGCCCTGTAATAGCTTGGGTTGACCTACTAGTCCTGGAAGCCTTAGTTGGAAAAATGCTCTAGAAGACCTTGGTAGGTTGAGTTACTAGTCCCGGAAGCCTTGGTTGGACAAATTCTTTGGAAGCCCGACGACAATTGTGGGTTGAGTTACTTGTCTTGGAAGACTTGGTTGGAACAAACGCTTTGGAAGCCTTGGAAGGTTTGGATAGAGACCAATCTGATGATGGTTTTGTGATGTTTGACCTTGATGGGTTGAGGTGGATGGCCTATGGAAGCCCTGGATGGTTTTGGATTGATGTGTTCTATGATATCCCACATTCATGCTTGGAATATGGCACGAGGGTGAATGGCTGAAGAGAGATTTGGCTAAGCCATTCTACAATCGGGTGGAATGTGGAAGTCTCAGCCCGAGTTTGGATTTTGTATCATCAATATGAGGTTATTTCTTGTTGTATTTATGAGTATTATACTAGTTTATATGGTTGTGATTTCATTGGTATTTCTACTACTATTATGTTGGTTATATATATGTTTTATGATGGTAGCTATGTATGGCTCTCATCATGTTTTTTATTTGTATATGAATGAGAAATGTATCTATGACCTAATGGATGAAATGGTAGTTGATAGGTTGAGGCATCAATGTTTATTAGCGATTCTCAGCTAAGTATGATACCCCTATGCTTAGATCTATTATTTACACTTGTAGATTACATATTTGTGATATGTTTGACGAAGTGCCTGTCATGGCTAGTAGGGGTCCAGTCAAGGTCTCATTCAAGTGATTGCATTTATACTGTCATTTCCTTGTTATTTTATAGTTATGAAGATGTTATTCAATTATGGGTAGTGACCTAGGCTCTAGGCCTGAAAATGTGGCTCAAATCCCAGGGACGCTAGCACAACATTGTGCAAAATAGTCCCTAGATGCTGGCTTGCAGGCCTGTGAGAGCGTCTAGAGGTCCCTGGATGCTGGCATCCCTATAGCATGAGAGCATCCAAAGGTCAAGTGGTCCAAAAGCTAAGTGGGAGATAGGTGTTGGTTGGCAGAAAGGTTGGATTGGTTCCTAAGGGTCCTAATGCTGACGTTGGATGTCTATATGGTGTGTTTCTGTCGCTTCCACTTCCTTAATGTGACTTAGGAGGTTGAATCATATCATAATGGCCTCTCATCACATGTTTACCTTGGTTGGCTGATTTCTTGGTAGATGTGGGAGGAGGGTGTTACATAGTGGTATCAGAGCATGGTTCACCCCTCAGACTAGATGGACTGTGTGTTGGTCATGCATGTATGTCAGTTGCATGTGTGTCTCTTACGCTTGCATTCCATGTGCTTGTTGCATTTGCATAATGTTAATCATGGTTGTAATGATGTCGCCATGTGGAAGTTGATGTTGTTCTTGTGGGATGCATCATTATGAGTGTATGATTGGTTACATGTTGTTATATGTCACTTAAATGTATTGGTTCATATGCTTGGTTACATTATTGTATGTTTGGTTACATTCTTTCATGCTTGGTTGCATGTATCATTCTTGTAGGTTTGGTTAAAGTATTGTTCATTTATGCTTGATCATATTTGTTTATGCATGTGTGTGGTTGGTTACGCATTTTTCATCTATGTTAATGTTTGCATGTGGTCAAGTGTACAATGATGTAATGGTTGTTGTCATGCATGAGGTCATGGTATGCGTTGTTGATAAGGTCATGCATTGATGACTAAACCCTAGCTAGAGTGATGGTTGCATGGATATATGATTATGTGTTATGTTTCTATATGTTGTCATGATTATGTTATACATGTATCACATTGATTTGTTGATCTTGCAGACAAGGTATCCTCCCTGATCAGAGCTCGTAAAGAGCCTTCAGTTCCTAAAGATCCGAGTGATCGGGTCTTAGGGGTCCACCTGCCTTACATCCAAGGAATCACTGACAGGATTGCCAGGATTCTAAAGAAGCATAAGGTTCCTGCTACCTTTAGACCTCTTAATACCATCCGTGGCTCCCTGAGGTCGGTGAAAGATCCTATCGATCCGAAAGACATGAAGGGCGTCTATGTTATTCCATGCTCTTGTGGGACACCATATATTGGTGAAACCGGTCGATCGATTAATCAAAGGATTAACGAGCATTCAGCAGATTTAAGACATGGAAGAGCCAAGTCCTCGGCCCTTGCAGAGCATGCCAAGAAGACTAAACATCATGTTTGTATTGAAGAGGCACGCGTCATTGCGAAGGTTGGGTAGTTTCACCATCGGAAGTTTAGAGAGGCCCTGGAGATTGAAAAAAGGCCAGAAAATCTTAATAGGGATGACAGTTGGAAGATCAGCAGTTGCTGGATCCCAGCCCTATCTTCCTAGCCGCCTCTTTCATTCTTCTCTTGGGTGTCCTAATGCCTTTATCCTTCTTTTTCCGGTGGGTCTCTTTAGCCTTTTCTGTTTTTTGTTGCCCCCTTTCCTAGATAAGGGGCTTTCCTTTTGTGAGGGTGTAGGGTTAGTTTCCGATCTAACAATAGGAGCCTGTAGTTTTGTCTGTTCTTCTGCTTCCTTCATTATGAAGGTTTTGTGTAGTTTGATTTAAGGGTCGAGATTGAAGCTTTCCCCTTTTTTATTCTCATTAGGGTTAACTCTAGTTTAATTATGTTTTTTTCGTAGTAAGAATATATATGGGTAGGAGTTAATGAGATTAAAGTATAGGAATTAAGTTAATAATAATAAGAATCACCATGAAATAATTTTCATATCAATAATTTAATAATCACATAAGGTAAACCAAATTTACATCATTAACAATAAATTACATATTTATTTACAATATTATATAATAGTATAAATAGAGTCTTGAGTTCAGTTGTATTAGGGGATTATTAAGGTAGAATTAGACCTTTTAAATGACTTTCACATTAATAAAAGGAATAAATAATTTATAGTATGGATTATAATTTCCTTTAATTATATATTTATTATGGTCAATTAGACTTTAAATTATTAAGAATAAAATAATATTTATATTTATATTTATTTATAATAGTAATAAAGAGGAAATATGTTTTATTCATATAAATAATTATTGACAATAACATAATGGTAAACAAATTACATTAATAATAATATTCATATTAACAATAAATAATATTATATTAAAGAGTCTGGTTAAATGGGTAATTAGAGGAATATTAAGGTAAATTAGACTTTTTAAATAACTTTCTCATTAATAGAAGAAATAAATAATATCAGATTTATCTGAGAGTATGGATTATAATCTGGTTAATCGGGTAGATAGAGGAATTTTTCCTTTAATTACATATTTATTATGGTCAATTAGACTTTTTGAGATAATAATATTAAGAATAAATAATATTATATTTATATTATTTATAATAGTAAAAATAAAAAATTTATTACTGGTATTATATAGGGGTAATGGTTTGATATTAATGGGTGATAATGGTAATTTTCACCATTTTACCCTTATATAAGGGCATATTTTGATATTTTTATTAATTATTAACATAATGGTAATTAGATTAGTTTCTTTATTTAGAAATAATATCTTATTTTTAAATATTTAAAATAAAATAATGAATTTTATTAATAAATATATGAATAATGAGAATATAGTTGTTAGAGGTCCATTAACCATTACTTGTCAAAATAGCTGTTGGAATAGCCTGTTGACCCTATTTATTGCATCGCTCAGATTGGATCTTCAACTTGTCCTGACGATGAACCACACTAGTTGGTTCGAAACGCATCGACAAATGGTTTTTTATGTGATTTTGCCGTAATTATTCCCTTAACAAGAATTATGGATCACAGAAGTCTAAACTCCTAGATAAATAGAATATTAATGTGAATAACAATAAATAAAAAAAAATTATACACATTTGATGCAATTTTGAAACAGGGTAAAAAAACACTAACCTGTTATATTTTGGGCATAATCATTTAAGCTACATTCTGCAGCAGTTTCAAAGAGTGCTTTTATTTTATTTTGTATCAATGTATTTATTTGATATTTCTTTTTTGTTGATACAAGGATCCCGATCTAGTTAAAATAATTAGAGCTTATTTTGTATCAATGTATTATTTATACATGGACCTTGATTAGGTTAAAAAGAATTGGAGATATCACAACTCTAGAAGTTCCATCACTCACATTCAATAATACAGATTTATTACATGTGTTGCTATAATAAGTTGGTACAGATGTGCTTGATTGAAACAATTTTTCTTGAAATTTGTAAAAAGCTGCAGAAAACATATATAGAATACTTGTAAGAAAATACATATAGAATACTCGTAAGAATATGTATTTGGTTTTGTTTTCTTTATTTTAATGGCTAAAATCAGTGATGATTATAATCTTTATAATCACTAAGTTTGAAGAAAACACTCTATCATCCATAAATAAGTTTAAATAGAGTTAATTAAGTCTTTAAGTTATAAATTTCAGAAAATTATTTTAAGGAAGCTAGGCATGCATACACCAAATGGCCCTTCTACCTCTACCTCTACTTCTGGTTTATATCATGCAACCCACGTTGCATCTGTATAATTAATCTTCCTCTTGGTCTTAAGAGGATCAACCAATGGGGGTGAGAAGAGGATAAGGCCCCATTGATCCATAAGAACAAAGCACTACAACAAAATAGGCAATTTACGCCAAATTTAGCACCAGATTTTAGTGTATTTTTCTCTTCATTGGGATGAGCAGCCTGATGCTAAATCTGGCTCTATTGTACAATTTTTAAAGCGTCTTTTTTTGCGCCAAATTTTGCATCTTTTTTTCATGCCACATTTCGCATCATTTTTTGCGTCATATTTTGCACCAAGATTTACATTTGGTTTTACAATAGGTTTTGCTTCTAGTTTTATGTCATTTTTTGCATATATTTTTGCATCATTTTTTGCTTCCTATTTTGTGCCATTCTTTGCTTCTATTTTTGTGTCATAATTTGCATCAAGTTTTACACCATCGTTTGCATCTGATTTAGTGCCTTTTTTTGCATTGAGTTTCTGCCAGTTTTTGCATCTAGTCTTATGCCATTTTTTGCTTCTAATTTTGTACTTATTTTTACATCTATTTTTGCACCAATTTTTCTGCCTTTTTTTACACCATTTTTTGCATCTAATTTTGCACCATATGTTGAATCTAATTTAGTGCCAAATTTTTCATCCATTTTTTCACCATTTTTTTCATCCACTTTTTCATTTCATTGCATCATATTTTGCACCTAATTTTGCATCATTTTTTGCATCCAATTTAGCATCATTTTTAACAACATTTTTTGCATCCCATTTTGCATCCTTTTGAGCATCTAAATTTTCACGCTATGTTGGACCATGTGTTGCGTCCACCTTTGAATCCCATTTTGTGTCTAGTGTTATGTTCAATTTTGAGGATTTTTTTCGTCTACTTTTGCATTTGTTTTTGCACCAAGTTTTGAATCATTTGTTGCACCTCATTTTGCATCCAATGTTGCATCCAAATTTGAGCCATTTTTATGCCCATTTTCGCAGCATTTTTTCTACTTTTGTGTCCAAATTTTCACCATTTTTTATGTCCAATTTTGCATCCTTTTTGGTGTCTAATTTTGAATCCTTTTTGGAATCCAAATTTGCATCAAATTTTAAGCCACATTTTGTGTCCACATTTGCATCTCATTTTGCACTTGGATTTTAGTTTGAATTTTCAGCTAGTTATGCATCATTTTTGGCATCCTTAGTTTCACAATTTTTTAGTCCCATTTCTCTTCTTGTTTTGTGTCTTTTCTTATATCCCTTTTGCATCCAATTTGGCATCCTAATTTTACACCATTCTTTGTGTCCTCATTTTGATGTCCATTTTTGAATCCTTGTTTGCGCCCAATTTGGTATCTTTTTGTATTCCCTATTTTGTTCCCTTCTTTGTGTCTAGTTTTGCACCCTTTTTTAATTCTACTTTAAAACCCTTTTTGTCTCATTGTTTGCCTTGTTTTGATGGCTAGTTTAACATCTAATTCTACTTCCAATTTTGCATTGATGGTTACATCCACTTTTGGTTTTTTGTTTAGATTTTTACTTTTACTTCCATTTTACTAATTTTATTACATAGTGAAATATATTATAGTTTATAGATATCATTTTGCTGTAGGATTTAATGCACGGTTAGATGAATATAAAAACCCTCTCAGTTTATCCCAGAAACCTAAGATAGATTGGTTAATAGATAGGTTGTTCTAAGGCTCAGGATTCTTAGTAGATCAAGATGTACAGTATAGATTAAGAAAAGAAGAATGAATTCATGTGAGTCCTCGCATGCAGGTCTTGTTGGATTTTTTAGTGTAGTTGGGAAGTGCTCCTAGATAGCTCCAAATCTTGGTCCTACACACAAGAGAAAAAACAAAGAAAACTTCACAACATAATATCTTGATAATTGAAACTATCATAAACATATAAATATTACTGAATAAATAAATACAAAATCAAAACCCCATATATTCATTAGTTAAATAAGATAAGTAAAGAATGAATAGTAGCATATGGAAGGAAGAACAACTAATCTATATTAATAAAGGTGTTGGAGGAAAGTTACAACCATCAGATGTAGTTGCAACAACACCTCCCCCAACTCTTAGCTCCAAAACTCTCCCTCTCAAGATAGATCTCACAGCGTGATAATACACGAATTCTCGTCATTTCCTTATTGACCAAGCCTCCAATATATAGGAAAGTGAAGGCTATGAAGATTTCCCAAATTCCTCATTATTTCAATTTTGGAAAAATCTTTTGGGTGAATAATGTTTCCTCATATAAAAATGGCATTTTCCACTTTTTAGATGTTTTTGTGCTTAGGAAAAAGCTTCCCCATGATTTATGGTTCTTTCCCACTTTTGTATGCTTTTATTCTTTTACGAAAAATCTAAAGATGAGGATAAAGAGATCACATTCCACCATATGAGTTTCCGAAAGTGAACAAGAATGTCAAATTCTAGTTAACTCGAGTTTTTTTCCTCGCATTAGAGGAATTTTCAGTTTAAAATGTTAACATTGAATTTCCATGTCATAATGTGTAAGCCAATCAAAATCCTTTAAAATTTAAAAGACATAGAGGTGTGACTAGGTAATGGATTTTTTTTTAATAATATAACTTACCTAATTTAACTGTGAATGGTGCCCAAGTAAACCAAAACTATATTAAATATTAAAAATAAAATTAATATCTTGATCTATAAAAGTTAGAATATCGAGAATATTTTTAATGAAGGGTAAATAATGGCGTGTTAAATAAATAGATTTAAATATAAAATCCTA
>APFE030483353.1:0-12045 GCA_000404065.3 Pinus taeda | reverse complement strand
CCTCTCTCTCTCCACCTCTATCTCTCAATGTCTTTGTTCTTCCCTCCCTCTCTTCCCCCCTTCCAACTCCATCTCTCTCTCCCACTCCTCTCTCCTCTCTCGCAAGTCCCCTCCCTTTTCCTTCCTCTCTCTCCCTTTCTCTCCCACCTCCCTCTCTCTCCACCCTCCAACTCTGTCACTATCTCCCTCTCTCTCTCCTTCTTGCTCTCCCCCTCTCTCCCCCATCCATATCTATGTCTCCCTGTCTCTCTCTTCCCCTTCTTTCCCTATCTCTATCCTCTCCTTTTCTCTCCCTTACGTTGTCTTCTCTCTCCCTCATTCCATCTTTATCTCTCCCTTATTACACTCTCTCTCTCCACCTCTATCTCTCAATGTCTTTGTTCTTCCCACTCTCTCTTTCCCCACCCAAATCCATCTCTCTTCCCCTCCCTATCTCCTCCTCTCTCCCCCCTCCTCTCTCTCTTCCTTCCTCTCTCCCTGTCTCTCCCACCTCTATGCCTCTCTCCCCCACTCTATTCCCCCTCCACCTCACTCTCTCTCTCTCTCTCTCTCTCTTAAATATGATCCCATTGTATTTTATTTAAGAAAATATCTCGGAAAAATAATAATAATAATAATAAATAAAATAAATAAATAAATTTGGTTGTAAAATATTAAACCTATATTGTGGATCAATCATGTCAAAGAAAATACAAAAATAAAAAACTTAAAAGAATCATTACTATCTTTCTTCTATCATTGTTAGTCACTTTTCTTTCTCTCTTTGCTTGGATCTTTGAACACTTATTTCATTAAATTTGGAAGTAGTTAGTGGATCTAGAATTTAGATCTTTAACTAGATTAAGTTTTTTGAAAATGAAGAATTAAAAAATCGCTTAGTTCACTAATTTTAATGTAGAGATTCACCATTTTTTATGAAAAAAATATCATGATAAACTATATTAAACAAATTTATATAAACTTGCAAAAGCAAATCTTTTGCATCTTAATTTTGGATTCCTTACATTATCTCTTTTAATATTGTTTATGGTTTGTATTAAAAGCTAAGTTTGTTAAGGTTAGTTTATGAAAAGAATGTTGTGTATGTTACTAGTATTAACCCATTTAATTATAATCTAATATAGTAGATATCATATATCTGTTAAGTTATGATTATTATTAAGACAAGGTTGGCACAATTTAAAAGTCTATCACCTTTGCAACACTAGTAATATGGTTGAAGATGAAAAAACTCTCTTAGGTCATCCAGTTTATACTCATATTGGATTTAAATTTCAAAACATTTGTGACGCTACCAACCTTCTTGATCTTTTAACTAAACAAAATTTTGATGATCTTGAAACACTTATTTTAATGTTTTTTTAGCATAACAATAAAATTCTAAAGAATTTTGAGTTATATCTTTATGGCTTCTTATATACCATATTTGGTCTTAGTGGATGATAATCATCATTATCACCACCATCATTACATAATATTGTAGGAAGTTTGCACCATTTTAGAGTTGACAAGAAAAAATATTTTTTTATGATCAAATTAAATGTTGAATGAGGGTAGTATCATAATTTATTTTTATTTATTATTTGTACTTTTGTATTAAAAACTAAGTTGATTGAGGCTTACTTAATGATTAATATGTAAGATATATATTAAGTATAAGGTTATTTAATGACAAATGATCATAGTAATGTGTCCAATATATATTACTAATCATTTTAATGATCAAAATCAATCATGAATTAGAATAGTAACAAAGTAGTACAATTTGATTATTTTCGAATACAAGAGGAAAGAGAAAATTCACTAAACTATTTATTACAAATGTTTAGTTTTTATTCCTAGAGTGTTTAAGGATATTACATTGAAAAGAATATATTGACATTCATCTAAAACATAGATTCCTTACAATATTCCTATAGCCATTAATGTTTACATTTATGTACTAAATTTGACTCGAATAATAGATTTTGTAAAACAATTCTTACCTATAAAGTTATTTAACAATGTATTAATATTGATTTTCTTACTTATTATTGACCATTTTAAATTGACATTAACTATTTTTCCTATGTTGAGTACAGATTTATTATACTAGTGCAATGTTGGCACCACTTCAAAATTTATAAGAGGAAATATTTTATAAGTCTAGTTGTGTTGTTCAATGATCAAAACATTTTTTTTATAAATTAGAGTGCAACAAAATAGAAAAATTGATTTCTATCAATTATAATAAGGAATATTAAGGAAAACTCACTTCAAACATTATTACAAGTGTCTAGAATTTATTCATTAAGTTTTTAAATGGTTTACATTAAATAGAATACTAATTAGCTACTCCACTATTGTTTTAATAGGCCATGTTTAGAAGATGTTGTTTTAAGTGCGTTATTGAATTTGATTATGCATATTTGATATGGTGAGAAGTTGTGTTGGTCAAACACAGCTTTGAAAACTTAAATATTTTATGGCATTGTCATGTAATTTGTATCACCACATGATTGCATTGAAATACTAAATAATATAAAACTCCTCCAAAAAATAATATCAAGAGAATATTTGATATACAACAAATATTGAAAAGTGTGTATGAATGTGTTAGTGTCAGTCTTTACAGCCTTCCTCCAGTGATCAAATATGCTCTTACAAAGTGATTTTGAAGTGTCAAGGTCAAATTTTGTCATTTCAAAGAGTTTTCAAACAAAATTTGGTCACTAGGCATTAGGTCTAGGGTTTGCTTTCACTCCTTCTAAAGTTGTCCAAATGGCGGTCTATGTCATCATTTAGCTGAGTCTATCATCATTCATAGGGTTGTCATTATCATGTCAGTGTCTAATGAGTCATTTTACATCTTGTTCATGCTTCAGTTGTGCCTTGGCAAAGTTCATTTCCCTCTCCTAGGGTTTTGAAGGCAATTTCTCTTGGATGGTCAAAACATCGGCAAAACTTGTTTCCTGATGTTCATACACCTTCCCCTATCCTTCATGTACCTTATCATACACTTCCCAACACTCAAATCCCCCAAAATCCTCATTTTTTGCACAAACCCTAGTTTCTAGCTACAACCTGACAATTTTCTAGGTTGGGCCTGTGATTTGCCCTTTTGGACCCCTTCCCCTCACTCAATCTCTGAGATTCCACTTTCCCCTGCTTCCTAACATCCCTCCCCACTCCCAAAAATTTCCCCAAGAATTTAGAAGCCCCCTATCCCCTTCATTTCGCTTCATTTCGACCAAATTCCTTGTTTCACACATCAGGGCAAGTTTCACTCAAATGATGTTTCAGAGCAGTCAGAGATGAATTTTGGAAAACTGAGAGAGGTTTTTGTCCACCACATGCCAAGGAAGAAAAACCTCTTTCACTTTTTACACAGGTGTCATGGTTTGAGAGAAATGTCAAAAATATCGGCGAGAACGAAGGTGCTCCAAGGACGGTTGGCCAAAACACAAAAACGAAAGAAAACGCCCGATCCACTCCAAATTTTGGCCAAAGCCTCTTTGGCTGAGCATGGTACTTGATTGGGGACTCCCAGCCCAAATTTCAAGAAATTTGGAGAAATTTTTTCATTTGTGAATTTTTTGTGCCATTTACAGGTTTTTCCCGTGTCGTGTCCGCGTCCCGCGCGCGGACGTTTTGAAGGACTGCTCTGAATTTTGCAAACTTGGCATTTTTGGAAAGGGCATGCAAAGAGAAAAATTACCAGTACTTGGGAGAAGCTTGGTTTTGAGATTTGGGCCTCCAAAAGCTCAAAATACATCAAAAAAATGACTTTCTGCCCACTTTTTGAGTTGCAGAAAGTGACCTTGGGAGAAATGGTTTTTGAGGGGGCAAAACAACTCCAAATGCAGAAATTCCACTTGGGATGGAAAGTAGACAAACCAAGATTTCCAATGAGCCATCTTGCACCTGATTTGGACCAGTGGAACCCACTCAAAAATTGCTGCAAAGGTGCGCGGACATGAGAGCCAGGGGGCGCGGACGTGAGAGCAAACTTTGCCAGAATTGACTTTTTTGGTCAAAAAACATTGTTTTGACTATGCTTGATTATTTTTACTTGTAGATGATGGATAAATGTAATATTTTCATGGCACTTTGATAGATTTTATCTCTCTTTACTCTTCTAGAAGCTTCCTTGATGTAAAAAGTGAAAATTAATGCATGAATCAGTTAGCTAAGTAATAGAGGCAAGTTGTTGAGCTGCCTATTATCTAGTGCTTAGTTTGGAATTATTTCAAACTGCTCCTAGAAGGATGAGCTCGACCCCTAGAGGCAAGGGAAGAGGTTAGCTTGCCTATATTATGTGTTTTCTTAGTCATTTTGAGAGGTTGGAAGGTTGGACTCTTGGGGAGAAAGTTTCATTGTATATTGTACATCTATCTTTGCAATTTCAAGAGGAAGAAGGCCAGGGTTTTGCAGACATCCTTGTGGATTCTTGTGGATTGTAGTGTTTGATGGTGTGTTCTCTACATGTTATTGTAAGTTTGTTTATGTATTCTACATCTCTCTTTTGCTTCTATTTGGACAGATGAAGTGGTAAAGTTTGAATACATGTTTTGACATGCTCAGCTTTTTTAGTTTGTTCAAAATTTATGTTTTCTGCTATCTAAAGAGGATTCAAATGGTTGTTTGCCCTCTTTAGCTCCTTCTCTATCATCCCTGATCATCCATCTCAGATTAAGGCATCAGCGCTCACTCCTACCTTGCCCCAAAGATCCCCCTGCAAAACTGTGCTCAATCCCTGCACCCTGAATTGCACTCCCTCCAATTGCCATCAAAAACCCAAAAATCTTTAAATCAACCCCCCTTATCAATTTAGCCTAAAATCTTTATTCCTAATTGGTCAACTTATCATATTGAAAGATCTACCGAAATCTGACCCGAGAGAGCCTTCTCATACCTCGTAGGGCTAGCTACGAGGTGAAATGGTTTGATGTAGCCTTGAGAGTTTGTCTATCTCAGCCTAGGTGAATTCCAAGCGCTAACACAAGGAACCTTATAATTCATCTTTATTGTGAAAATCATGACAACCACAAATAGGAAAAAGCACAAGGGAGATGATATTGTGAGATTTGAACCTCAAGACATCACTTTGATAAAATCAAACCCATGAATGAGAGTTTCCTTTGAACAAATTGGTTGCATTAGATTTTGTGAGAATATACAGGGTTATAATGTACAACTCACCAAATAATTTTCCATGAGCGTTAGTCAATTAGATTTTAAGGTTGAAGGGCTCACTTTTCCAGTGTCAGATTTCACCATCTCAGCTGCCGCAAAGATTCCTCTACACAAAAAGAAGTGGTTCAAGGGCATGCCTCTTGACATAGAAAATTATAAAGATTTATTGAAACCAAAACATATAGACAAAGGGTGTGGAGCCATTGTACCTAGAGAATACTTGTGTGATCCCTACAACAAGCTTTTGAAGGATATCCACAGATACTTTACCTGTGAGGGCAAATTTGTGGGGATCTATCAATATCATTTTAGGCTTTTGATGCATTTAACAGGAAATATTCCTTTGAATCTTACCTTCTATTTGTTTAGAAGCATTAGCAACGTGGTAGAAAAAGTACAAGGAAGAAAAAGGCAAGTGGAACCTAGTCTTTTCCACTTATCTTTGAATAAATTGTTGGTGTCTTTCCATCAGCTAGAGTCATAGTTCTTCAGCTAGAAAATTGCAGTTACAGGAAGAGAAGTTAGTACAATAAGAGAAGAAATAAAGATAGTTGAGGGGAAACATACTTTTAACAGGTTAAGGATGCAGTTGAGGAAAGGTCACAGTGAATTGCTAAACTTAAGGAGCAAGATGAAAAGGCTAGTAAAATTATGTATCACCTTTTGAACATGTATCGATCAACAATGGAAAATGCCAAGTATATGCTGAAAAAGACTTATCCTTTGCATAGGCATCTCAAAAACATCTATAGGAGAACCTTATAATGATAAGGGAGTCAAGGGATTCTAGCCAGAAGTTGAACGAGATACAGAAGAACGATAGAGGTAAGCTTTATTTGTTGGCTGAGGCAACCAAATTTTGAATGCTAAAATAGGTAAATCAAAGCAATTTTGGCCTTTTTGTTTTTTATCCAAGAATGATGGTTGAATGAGCTTATATAAGGGGGTCAGGTAATTTTTTAAGATTTCTTGAGAGTACAATCAACTATACTCAAGAAACCATGAAACTTTGTTGAAATAGCAGCTAAAAAATAGTTTTGTATTTTGGTCCAGCATTAGGGTTAGGGTTTTGATGGAAATAAGGAATTTTGTCATCTTTTTGGTGAGTGGAGGTCTCAAAAGGGGTATTAGGAATGTTAAGAACATCATCCAATTGTACATATTGTTCAGATACCTTACTGTTAGTCAAAACCTATGGAGGACAGGTTTCACTACGATTTTGCAAGCATTGCGCTTTTGCTGTACTTGGAATTTTGAAATTTGGGAGCTTTGCATGATGCAAGAAGGTTTCTAGACGGGAATTTGATGATGTCCATACCATGTCACACATGTACCAATGTTCAAGAAACTAAGGGAGTGGCTCTAGCTACATCAACCATCGATTTGCTATGCTTCTATGATGCATTTGTGTTGAACTAGGAGGTTGCCCAACGCCAGCACTACGTTTCCACAAATCCAACCTTTTGATTGGGAATTTTATTTCTAAAAGATATGTAATTTATTTTTATGATCTTGGTAACTTAGTATTATGAGGCACATAAGGACCTTTGAGCTCAATTTAGACTTTGAATTTAATGTAAATATGTTTTAGAAAGCCTTAATCAAGAAGTTCAAATTTTTCAGAGAAAACAGTTCTATATTCATTGCATTAGGTAGAAACATAAATCCTATTATGGTTGGTTCCTAGAGATGGGAATTAATTGTTTGCAATCAATTTATGTTGAAATTTTGATGAAGCAAAGGGTTGGTGAGGTTTTAGAAGAAGAGACATTGTGTACTGCATTTTTATGATATTTTTCAATGAGGCAAAAGTTTGGTTTTACAATGATTCCTGTGTTATTTTCTATGGAGATGTTCTTCTTTGGTTTGTAAGTTATCTTATGTTATAAATCATTCTTTGAATGTGTGTATTCCTGTTTAGCTAAACAAATATTTGCCTTAGAATTCACTTTAAAAGTGCTATGATTTAGTTTGCTAAACAATCTATGTTTTGTCTTGAATGGAATTTAGAATTCATCCCATTGTTTGATGCTCTTTATGTCATTGACACCTCTCTTATACTCAACCCCCTACGATGAATTTGACTGAAAACTCCAAAAGGACTGCCTACGATGCCCCTGTAGAAGATGCCAATTTTTCTTCATCCTATCACTAGAAAAGAATCAACTTATATGACTGTATTGCCTAATGGATTTGTCTACTCCCCTGCCAACAAATATTTAAAATCAATTCCTTTATAAGCACCATACATAGCCTAAAAGCTAAGCGACTCAAGGTTTGGTCAGAGAGATCCCTCTCTAAAGCTAGAAGTGCTAGATTCCATCCTAAAATTGGTTTCAGGTTACCTTTGTGTTCCTCTCCTCAATTTAGAGGAATTACAGAGTCCTAATATTTCCAACTATTTTATGTTCTATGGAGAAAAGATTAATTTAAAATTAAAATTAATTAAATATCTAATACATGAAATTATATTATTAAGCATTTCATTCATTATTTTACTGAAATATGTAAATATTTAAATATCAATACAGAGACTCGTATGTAAATATTTATTTATCAATCAAAGAATTCGATTTTGAATTGTGTGGTATGTATTGATTAATGAAGTTATGAATTGTGTGTGAAAACTAGATTTTTTGCATAGTATATGTAAGCAGGTGGAGTTCAAGTAGAACACAGAGAAGAAGTGATATGAAGGACCGTATTGGATCAATTGAATCCATTCGAAGGATCACATTCGAGATTTAGGAGTGACCATGTCAAGAGCATGCATAGTTAAATCAAGACGGAGTTGTGTCGCAGGGAAACTAAATATTGGAACCCTGAAGAAACCGAAACCACAAAAACACTGCGAACTGGCATAAAAACGAAGTAGAGGAAGGATGAAGAAATGAGGCGATGATGTATAAAAGTTGTTGGATCTAGGAGATCAAAGAACAAGGTTGAAGGCGATGGGCGATCAAGATTAAGTCGCACAACATAAAGTAAAAGAAATGAATGGCAGAGATTAAATTTAATTGTTAGCGGAAGAGGAGAGCGGTTTCTTTAGGTGGAAGTGGTTTTTGTACAACATAAAAACCATAAGTTGTTTCCAAAAAATGGACCTGATGAAGGTATAACCCATATCTTAATTGAGTTGAAACCTGGAGGAGATCGGACCATCCGTTGAAAGGGTTATCGGACACATATCGCATGCAAACAAGCATGGGGTTTAATTTGGAAATCGGATCCGATGAGAGTTTATATAGCGGGGTTAAATCTTCATTGATATCCGGTGATCAGGACCCTCCATTTATTGATGGATCGGATAGTAGTCACGTGGAAAAGTGCTCGCAGGTTAATATTCCGAGCAGACCCGACGTATTTACCAATGCAAATAAAACGTGTGCGAGTTCTGGAGGATCAATGGAGATCGTGCGATAGTCGTTGATGTGGTTGAGTGAAATTAACGGTGGAGGATTGAAACAATAAAGGTGAGCGTCAGTGTATGTGTAAGGTGTCGGAAAGGTAAGATTAAATGTGTTTTACATGTATTTCTATTATATGGGTTGTAATATAAATAAAGTGGGTTAATGAATTATGGTTTAAGTTGGGTGTAACAAAGTCTAAGCATGGTATGGTTAAGACGAGGGGATGTTAAGAATTAACCAAGGTTAAGGAGGGTTGAATAAAGTTCTGCTGGAAAGGTTGACTAAAGTTTAGACTTTGGGTTAGTCAAATATAATGTTTCCGCATAAGATTTAAATTAAGAAGCCTTAAGCCTTTATTTGTGAAGCTTTTCACCATGCGTGGGGCCAATGACATACAATTTTATTTTCATAATGTAGGTATTGTCACTTTAGGCTCGCACCATCAAAGTCTAAAATTGATATATTAAAAATTAATTTTTTTTAACCATTGTGAATTCATATCTTAGAAAATTCTTATTTTTAAGTATATTTTCATTTTGTATATGAATTTCGAAACATCTTTTAAAAAAAATATAATAATATTAAAAGAAAATGAATATTCCTTATATGTTTAACATATTGTTGTTAAAATTTCTTAAAATAGTTTACCGCTCTAAATGTTATCCTACAACTTTAATACAAACTTTCTACTAACCTTTAACCATATACATTGTCATTTAATGTTACAAGGCTCATGTTGGAGATGGATATTTTGAATAAGGACGCCCAACAATAAGCCAGAATATTTGCTGGCGAGAGTGATGAAAACGCCGGTTAAAGTCATACACGCATAAGGCAGAACATGCCAGCATACCTCGAAAACGTTGTAGACAAATCCCAGAGATTCCGTTCTGACACTTGCAATGGGAAGATATCACATAATGTAAAATAAAGAAGATATTTCATAATCCAAATAAAGAAATAAACAATGGGAAGAGTTAATTGCTAGATATAATGAAGAGTCAAGTGGAAGGTATCACATAACGTAGAATAATGAAGAGTCAACGCAGGATAGCTTGCAACTTGAAATAAAGAAAGGGTAGAGGAGTGGAGCTTTGTTTTTGTTTTTAGAATAGGACTTATAAGAATAGGACTTATAATTTTTTTATAATTGAACTGCGTTAATAATTATAAATGTATTTTAAATAATAAAATATTTTATTAATAAAACTTATTTTTGTCTGATTTATTTAAAATAATATAAATTAAATAAAATTGATATTAAAATTTATTATAATGTAGTTGTGAAATTAAATTATAATTATGATTATTTTATTGATAAAATTTAAATGATTATTTTATTATTATTTAAAAAAATTAGTGTTAATTTTTGTTAATATATTTCATTAAATAAAACAATTAATATTTTTATTTTGAGTTGCTTTTAATTAATATATGAAGTGAAGTTTTTAATAGTTTTTTCAAAAATCTATAGAAATAAAATATTAATTGAGTGGTTAATTTATATAAAATTTATTATAAAATTATTGTTAAATTTTAATTTAAAAAAAATGTTCCGAGTGTATCATAATTTATTATAAAATTAATTATAAAAATATTTTGTTGAGTGTATCATAATTTATTATAACTTGTTATGATTAGCTGTTTATAATAAATATTGTTAGTGTATTAAATTATAATTATTCTAAATTATGATTAAATATACTTTTTGATTTTCCACAGTTTCGTGTTCATTCTGTCGACGTTTCAAACCCAAAGGGGGTCCATCATCAGGACAAATCAGATAGAATATGATTGAAAACTTGATTGAGAGAAGAGTCTTTGACCTAGATATAAATAAGCTAAGAACCCTAATTTTATAAAGAAGCCGACACTTTTTTGTGTATGGTTTCTTATTAATTTTTAATTTTTCTAATGATTTTAATTTTAATTTTTTAATTTAAAGTTTGGATATTTTATTTTCATATTTCCATGTTATATCTTATGAAATTTAATTTAGTTAAATTAAATTATCTTATGTAATTCAATTTAATTAAATTAAATTGTTTTGTTTTAATTATGATTAATTAGTCTAATTAAATTTAATTGTTTTATTATTTATTAATTATTTTTATCTTATTGATTTATTTAATTAATTGTTTTAATTAAATATTCTATTATTTTTATTAATTATTTTACCATAATTCCTGGATCTTAATTGACTAATTAATTAATTAATTGTAAATTTTATTATTTTGATTATTTAGCATTAATTAAAGTTAATTTTATTTAATTAATCAAATTAAGATGAAATTTTTAGTTCATTTTGATTTAATCAATTAAATTAAATCAAATTAACATAAATGGATGAAATTAAATTAAATTGAATTAATTAACCTAAATTGATTAATCTTAATTAATCTTGAATTAATTAATCTAATTAAATCTAATTAAATTTTTATTAAAATTTGATTTAATTCCTAATTGTTTTAATTCACTTAATTAATTAAATTTATTTCTTAATTGATTAATAAATTATAATTCTTTCTATGCTTATTTTATTGAATTAATTTTAATAAATTTTTATTATAGTTTTTAGTTTTTACTATTGATTTTATTTTATTTTATTAATCATATTAAGCCCTAATTTCTAATTAACCGAATTAATTAAATGTTTAATTAATTAATTTAAACTCTATTTTTATTTTTTTTATTAATTTAATTATTTATTTAAATTAATTAATAATATGAAGGACCTAATACTATGCTTTCAAAGGACCGGAGGGACCAGAGGGGTTGATTTGTCTGATCAGAGAAGCCAATTTCCACTTATTTCACTCCCGTTATCTCTGTTGAGGTTCTGAGGAAATTTCATAATCTCGATGGCCTCTCTGATTTTCCTCTTCTGATAATTATCTTCCCTTGCAATTATTTTGGCGTCTTCCAAACACACATGATGCTTCGTTTTGGAGGAGTGTTCTGCAAGGGTTGATGTACGAGATCTCTCGTTCTTTATATCAGCTGCGTGTTCTTTTAGTCTTATATTAAGAGACCAACCCGTTTCCCCAATATAACTCTTGCCACAAGAGCAATCAATCTTGTACACCCCCTTGAGTTGTTGTCGATCAACGTTATCCTTTACTGAGTTATATTGGGGAAACAGGTCGGTCTCTTAAAATAAGACTAAAAGAACACGCAGCTGATAAAGAACGAGAGATCTCGTACATCAGCCCTTGCAGAACACTCGTCCAAAACGAAGCATCATGTGTGTTTGGAAGACGCCAAAATAATTGCAAGGGAAGATAATTATCAGAAGAGGAAAATCAGAGAGGCCATCGAGATTATGAAATTTCCTCAGAACCTCAACAGAGACAACGGGAGTGAAATCAGTGGAAATTGGCTTCCTCTAATCAGACAAATCAACCCCTCTGGTCCCTCCGGTTCTTTGGAAGCATAGTATTAGGTCTTCATATTAATTAAT
>APFE030483348.1:0-15257 GCA_000404065.3 Pinus taeda | reverse complement strand
TTGAGCTCGTTCATATTTGTTTCCAGTTTGTCTAGTCTTTCATTGGCCATTGCTTGAGCTCTAGTTGCTACCATACACCAACTTGCTGAAAAATTGGGACCGCAAAAAAAAATTTTGTGCTGAAATTGAATGGTACCACCGTGCTCAGCTCGTTGTCCTGATGCTGATGGGCTAGATCACAAATAAGTGCTTCGGCAGATCTCAGACTTTTTTTTTTTTTTGAAAACTCCTAACGGAGTTTTACTCCTTCTTGATCAATACTGCAGTCGTCAAATCCTCAAAATGTCATTGCCGCCAAAAGTCCTACGAAAATTATAGCCAGGCACAGGAACCCTTCACAACTACTCCGATCTGGTGGATCTGAGAGATCTGGATCGTGGATCACTGCTGCTGCTGATCGTATAGAGCTGCGGGACTGATGTCTGCTGCTGCTGCACTCGCTGATCTGGAATAGGTGATGTGCGATCCCCCGATAGAAAGGGAACTATGGTCTTGAGGAGTGTCAGGTGCTACAGATCGCAATATACATAAGGGTCTGACAGTAGTACTCGGCCCAATGTCTCAGGGCTCTAACTAAGGAGGATCGACCGTACCCTTAGCCGTACAACCCGACTACCCTATCGTACGGGCGAGTAATCTCTCCGAGTGCTGTTCTCGGTGTACTGTAGCCACAAGATGGCCGAAAGTTTATCTATGGCGAGGCTTCAAGGTAGCTATGGGGCTTCCTATATACCCAGAGGGTACGTGGAAGACAGTCCGTGCGCGGTTCTGTCTAATGCGCTACTACTCGAAGGGGTACCCACAGGGGTTACAAGGGAATCCAACAGACGTGACCACCTCTTGTATTTCCTGCGTGCATGCCTCCCCAAATCCGCAGATTTATGCGCTCAACGACAGATCCCGTGGTTTAAAGACGCGGTAACACGTCTCGAGCCAAAAAATTTGCTACTAAATGGAGATCCCACCGGCCCTGGAAAGTGCTCTGTTACCACTTGTTATGCTCTTAACCTGCAAATGATACCCAAATACAGAATATGCAAAGAAAAGAGACCCAAAACACAGAATATGCGAAGAAAAGATACCCAGAACACAGAATAGCAATGATTTTATTATTCGGAGAGTAATGTTCACTTTCCTCTTCGAGTGGGCAACCTCCACTAGAGTAGAGCTCGATTCCAAAATAAAACATGATGCTCCTCGCAGGGAGTTTCTATCCTTTATATATGACTCCTACCTGCAATACCACGGGCCAATACCACGTATTACTAATACCATCTATCCAATACTACGGCCCATTTGCAACTAACTATGGTTCTGTTATTAATTGCGGATTAACCACTTAAAATTATTAATATGGGCTTTATTGACTTTTGACTATGACGTGGTCCCATTACATAGATAAGGGGGTTAGGGTGGGACCCTAACATACTTCATTAAAAGATTTAAGGGATAAAATGTCTAAATTTTCAAAATTCGTCTGATCCCAAAATTTTTAACCCTTTTTATCATCATTGACTTGTGATATGATCATTATGTTGATGTGTGTTGCATTATTCATGGCGCATGCTTTGCTTTGATTTGTCATTTGTAGATTCTCCCAGTCATCCTCCTTGGTTTGTATAAGGGTCGATTTCATTATTTTCAGGTTTTCCTTAGCATGATCACTAGAATTTTTTTTATGTTTTGTCATACATAAACAAAATCTTATCTTGAAGGAAATATTTTCTACAAAGATGTCTTCCTAGTGCTAACAGTAAACCCTCTTGAAATGTTAAGTTTTTGATTTTGTAAATTTCTTATCGGATTGTGCTTAATGTTTGTACCATTCTTTCCATTCTCTAAAAACTGTCTTAAACCCAAGGTAAATATATTTTCATGATGGTTTACTTAATAAATACATGATTCTTTCAGATAGAAATACTAATCGATATAGATTAGTCATTAAAAAATTTTTACACCATCCCTTGCTCTTAAGGAGCATATTGCTTCCCCAACTATTAAATAATATCTTGTAGATTAATTAAAATCATAGTTATATGTTAACACAAATAAGTTAAATGAAGGATAGCAGGTCTCATTATGAGCTAGCCTACCATGATCACGGATTCTAACAAAGTGACATTAGCACTATTGGTCACCAAGCTAGGGTAATGGTTTTTAGTCACAAGACAAAATGACAAGTGGTCTCATCATGAGATGGCCTGTTCATTTTTGTTAGTCCATGTGAATGACATTGTCATTATCTCGTTACCAAGCCAGTACATTGACCTTAAGTTGATTTCTAAGAAAAATCACAAGTAAAGTAAGTGATCTAAAAAACTATCGATCTATATCTAATAGATGGGATAAAGGAATTTCATTGGGTTAAAAGGAATCATTGTCGAGCCTATAGATGTCTGCTGCTAGTAGTGGCCATGCCTATTGTATTGAAGTTAAATTAATGTTGATTTACTCAATTTCCTTATCTTTCCTTAAACTCATAATAGTAAAGTTTATTGATTGCATTTTATTATATTTTAGAATTATGGTGGAAATAAGTTGGGCATGTTGAAAATTTCCAACTTCCAATCATACAAATCAAAGGTGAAGTTTTTTAGCTCAATTGAGGACCAACATCTCACAACTTCTAATATTTATTCTTTGAATTTTATAGGCTCCAGATCACTTAACCAAAGATAATTGGTCTGCCCAATGAGTTTCCATTTGTTGGCCCACCAATATCTCCCCTACATTTTGACCAAAATGAATGGGGACCCATTGAAGGTTTTGGAAAAGTCCCCCTTTATTGCAATTGATTTATCAATGCTTTCCCCTATCCTCATTGTCACACTTTATATCCTTCTTGTTCGTTTGGGGTTTAATCATGTCTTGGAATATCTTTCAACCCTTGGAAGTCATCCATTGATTGTTTGCCTTGAGCATTTTCCACATAGTCTCCTTATTGATTTGGGTATGTATTTATAGGATTCTCCCACAAACTTTGTGATCACATATTGGAAAAGTTTCCTAATGGATTGAATTTTGGTGCATTCCTTTTGAATTTTAAAACTTTAACTTCTTTTTGACTTCCTCCTTTGAGTTGTTTGGCGACATTGGTTGAGTTAATATTTATGTGGCATCCTCATAATAGTTGTCCCTTTCTATATATATATATATATATAATATTATATATATATATATATATATATTATATATGTAGTATTAAAATAGTATAAGACATTATATGTCATACAATGCCTATTGTAAATATTGAAATATTAGTACTAATAATTCCATTTATTATATACGTTATATAACATAATACACATATTATGTATATTATATACCTAATATATATATGTAATGTGTTCAAAATTATCCATATATATACATAATATATAATGAAAACCATAAAATGAAATAAGTATATAGTAAAACAAAAACAACATGTATATATAATATGTATCCTACATAGAAAACAACAAAAAAAGAGGGGGTGAATCGAAGCATGAACACAACTATGTTGAGGGATGTATGAAACGAGTGAAATTTGTTTTAAGGCCACCATTATATGTGTGTGTGTGTGTATTCTTTATAACATTAAGTTGGAGAATCTTTTATTAAGTGTTTATATATATATATATAACAAACTCTTAATATAAGATTCTCCAACATAATGTTATAACGACCATATGCCAACGTGACAGTAATTTAGAAACTGTATTTGTTATATTGTATGGGGACGCAATGTAAATCCATAGGTCCATGAGCTCACAATTCTCTTACGGGTATAACCAACCTAAAGGGTTAGGGAGTTACAAATGTCATTATTAACCTAGGGTTTGCAAACAATTCCATTTCCCCGAGATTGATTAGATGAAATGAAGAGACATCATACCTTTTATCATAAGCTATCTCGAGTGAATATTAAAGGATTATATCAATCTAATATGCTAAATAATGACGGTTTCATTTATTTTGTAGGAAAGTCAAAGAGCGGTGATCATGTCGGTCTGACTAACCATTTTAGGGTTGAACCTTATGTGAATACTAGGTGTGGAGTTTTGGTTTCCTATTACTTTGTATTCAACTTACATGTAGTGGAATACATAATATAGTTTATAAAAAAAATTATGCACACTTTCATCGACATAGACTTCATGCACAAAGTTATCTTTGGTAGTCCTTTTGACTATCCACATCATTCATTGACTACGTCTACTCCTTACAAATTGTTTCAAGTACCACCATGATATGTGACATGTTAATTAGTCATATGTCTTGTGGATCATGTCAAGAGCAAGTCTACATAATAAGGAAACAAATTATTGAATTTTCCAACCTACAAAAAGGATGATGGGAAGGAGCATGTCTTTAAGAAAAATCTCTCATGGAATATGTGGTTACATTGAGTGTCAACTTTGATTGGGTATTGATATATATATTCAATGGCTAATTTAACACAACAATGAACCTATCTAAACACTTAAAATGGATTGTTTATGCTCCTAGTCTACTTGAGATATGTATTGGAGGATGTTTTGGAATAAGACAAAACTATTGGGCCATTTCCCACGGCCATGTTGACTAAATGTTCCTACACTTTCTTCTTCACTACTCTAAATAGCTTAACCAGAATGAATAACAATGCAATCTAACTCACCTCATATTATTGAAACTGCATAAATACTTGACCCTTTGATTCGTTCATATGCCACCAACATTCTATTTGAGGATGATTCTGCATTTACTTTTCAAGATATGAGGGCAACAAACATTTTTCTGGATCTACCTATGTTATTTATGAGAAGGAAATAATAACCTCCCACCATATTTATTGTCATACATTCCATCATTCTGCAAATTCTCATAATCGATACAAAATCAATATTGTAAAACATGGATTGTAAAATGTTAGAATATAGTTATTCACATCGCCACTTGACCCATTAAAATTTCTTAATATTTATTATGGTTGGTGTGTTTGTTATCACATAGGTTGGTGAGAATAATCTTGCTATGCTAAGCCAAATTGAAGTGCTTTAAATAAATTCAAACAAAAAACCTTTTCCAGTGACGAATCTGGCCATTACATCTTTGGAATGGTCTATTAGCTACACAAGTTTGAGTTTTAAGAAATGATTTTAAATAACTTTTATCTATTTTGCAAGTGCAATTGATATCTCAAATATCCATAAAGAATATTAGATCGAGAGATGTATTTGAACGAATCATGAGATTAAGTTTAGGTTGTACAAGAAAGGATCTTTAGAACCATAAAAAATTTAGAATAAAATATATGGCTTACTAAATTCAAAGCCATTTTGTTATACTACACTCTAAATGAGGAAAAATTAGTTTTGATTAAGCAATTTGAGAGTGTAATAGTTTTTTTTTTTTTTTTTCAAGTAAAATTAACATTCCAAAATTTGAGAAGCTATTCAACATAGGATGTATGACTGAAGTTATCAAATATTTTCTTTCAGAGTAAAATAATTTAGTTGGAAGTCCTTTAGAGTTGACTTCCTTAGGGATTAAACGAACCTTCCATTTTATTTGAAACCAATTTTTTTTAACGTTGGTTGAAACCAATTTCCAGAAGGGGTTATGACTATCTTCTTTTTTAGATTAAAATTACTAATAATTTTCTCATGTGAAGGGAGGAACGTTGTACTATTATAAAATGATCTGATATAATCTTTCTATGGGATCGATACTTATATAAATGGGGAAAAATTTGTTCTAGAGGGCTGTAGGTTGCAGTTGTAGGAGGATTGGAAGAAAAATATTAATTATACAATACAGTGACTATGGAACTTATATTTGTTGGCATCCATGGGGAGATTGTTTGCATTATGGTGAGCATGCATCAAACTAGCTAGTGTTGGCATGAGTTGATGATGGTAGATAGCTCATGTTGGCATTGATGTTAACCCCTTGTAGCCTAGCTTATGTGTATATGCCATTCAGTGTAGCATGATTGGAGCTCGTTGTTTTGGAATTGAGATGATTATGTTGGAATTGTTGTCAACCTTATGATGTCATCCTTATAAGGTCATGCAATTGGTGTGTGTTGTATGTTTTGGCTTGATGATTGATCTTATGATGGTGACACACTTGATGACAAACTCATGATGGTTAGATGATGCAATTGGTTTGGTTAATGATGTGGCTATAGGTTGTCTTACAGATCTACATGTGCCAGAGATGTTTGATGGCACTCTAATTGAGTTGTCAACTAGGTCTTCATTGGGTCTTCATGTCTATTCTTATAAGGATGAGTTGTTGTAGTGATGTGATGTCTTGATGATGGTGCTACAGAGTATTTCAGGTCTGTTCAATGGTGTTGTAGCTATGGAGATGATTGATTGAGATAGGAGGACTTGTTGGCACTCTTGCCAACCTTGTTTGTTGGCACTCTTGCCAACCTTGTTTGTTGGCCTTCTATGTCGACTTTAGAGTGACACTTGGGAGACTTGTTTGATCCAATACATATGTGTCAGAGGCCATGACAGAGGTTTGGAGGCTTGTACAAGAGCTGGAGAAGATTTTTCCAATAGGTGGCAGAGGTTCTAGACTAAAGGTTTGATGTTTTCAACTATGCTCTACCCCAATCATACCCCAACAAGCTCATGAGAGTGGCATAAAAGTCCCAGTTGCATGGAGATAGGTTTGCAGGATCAAGTGTAGCTTCTATTCGATTTCAAGCAGTGTCATGAATGCGACCAAGGAATTTCAGAAGATTTTATATGCATTCATCACATTGTTTAGAAGGGAATTAACTTGGAAATTCCTAGAGGCTTCCAGAAAAAGTGAAAAAGGTTGGAAAAGGTTTGAAAAATTCCTCTCATGATGTGAATTCATTTAATGCACAAGTTGTGGTGTGAGTGGATTGATTTGGTCCAATTTCTGCACCCTTGATCCTAGGCCCAAGCTCAGTTTCTCCCTACATGTTTTATATTCTTGTCTTGTGATATTTGTGGCTATTGATTGTGTGTAATAGGAATGTTTATGTGAGTGAGAAGGCTGTAGAGAAGTAGTGTATGATTATACCTATTAGAGATTGTAGATGCTTCAATCTATGTGTTATTTTCTCATTATTTGCTGCACAATGAGCAGTTATAATGATCATAAGATATTATGTATGATGTTTTGTATCATTGATATAACCATGTATGTATCATTGATTATGTCATATGAATCATGATCATGTGGAATTATGGTCCATATGATGCTTCTATTTGTCAAAAGGTAGCATTGTTTGCAATGGAAGTGGTTCACTTCAGATGGATTGATGTTGGAGATGGTATGTGTTCAGGGGGAGCATCTATTTACTCTTGTTTACTTTAGACATCATTTTTGGCATTATGATCCTCTTGGAGGTGTTCATCATGTGCCTCATGCTATGTTATGAAAGTTGCGCCTCATGTGATGAGATATTTTGATAGTTGTTGCTATATCTAGTTATGGGGGGTATTATGGATTGATGCTCATGTGAATTTTGATGCTATACTTGATGTTTCTCATAGTTTCTATTATTGTGATGTTGCATATAATGCTCATTTTCATTTCCTGATGCTAGAATTGGTTGGTTTCTATGCTACTCTGAATGATGATTAGTATATTTGTTTCTTGTTTCTTCTGATATGTAGAGAGATAGAGGTTGATTATTAGAGGCATGCATGATCTCCGATATGCATTATATTTTAGCCATGTAGATATGTAGTACTCCAATATTTGTGCTTCAATTCTTACTACCTTATCATATGGATTTGGCCTTTTCCCATTGATGTCAAAGGGGGAGAGATAGAGGATGAAGCTCCAGAGTTTGTGTATGGTTTCCATCAATGCGAAAGGGGGAGATTGTTTGAATTTGGTATTATGTTGAGCATGGATCTAGCTAGATGATGTTGGCATGCGTTCATGATGGAAGCTAGCTCATGTTGGCATTGATGTCAACCACTTGTAGCCTAGATTATGTGTGGATACCATTCATTGTAGCATGATTGCATCTAGTTTTGTTTGCATTATAATGATTATGTTGGCATCAATATCAACCTTATGATGTTAGCCTTATGAGGTCATGCAATTGTTGTGTGTCTGTATGTTTTGTCTTGATGATTGATCCTATGATGGTGGCACACTTGATGGAATAGTCATCATGGTTAGACAATGACAATGGTTTGGTTGATGATGTTGCTACAGGTTGTCTTACAGATCTACATGTGATGGAAATGTTTGATGGAACTCTAGTTGAGTTGCCAATTAGGTATTCATTAGGTATTCATGTCTATGCTTATAAGGATACCTTGTTGCTGTGATGTAATGGCTTGATGATGATGCTACCGTGTATTGTAGGTTTGTTCAGTGGTGTTACAACTATGGAGATGAATGGTGGAGAGTGGAGGACTTATTGGGACTCTTCCCAAACTTGTTTGTTGGCCTTCTAGGTCAACTTGGTAGTGACACTTGGGAGAATTTTTTTTATCCACTTGGAGATGTGTCAAAGTCGATGGCATATGTGTGGAGGCTTGCATAGGATTTGTCGAAGATGTTCCAACAGGTGGTAGGGGTTCTCGACCGAAGGTTTGATGTTTTCAGTTATGCTCTACCCAAGTCGCTCCCTTACAGGCTCATGAGATCTACTGAAAATTCGCATTCGCATGGAGACATACCTCTCAGAGCAACTATAGCTTCTAGTATATTTTAGGCAGTGTCATGCATGTGACCAAGGAATTCATGAGACTTTCTCTACATTCCTCACATTGTTCAGAAGGAAATTAACTTGGAAATTCCTAGAGGCTTCTGGAAAAAGATAGGAGGGTCGAAAATGGTTTGAAAAAGATCCTCTCATGATGTGAATGTATTTATTGCACAAGACTTGGTGTTAGTTGATTGATTTGTTCCAATTTGTGCACCCTTGATCCTAGGCCCAAGGTTTTATATTATGTTCATGTGAGCTTTGTGATGAGCATGAATATTGCAACAAGAATGTTACAACTCTTGGGCTACCATCCTTACTTTATCAACCCAGGGTTCATACAAACTTGGAGGTGATAATGCTGTATACACAAGTAAAAGTGATGGTTCTGCCTTTTGTCACTGTTTAGTTGGCGAGAGACCACTAGGATTTTCAAGCCAAACTTCTATGGATTCAGAAGAAGCTTGGTTCCTATATGAAAGAAATAGAAATATACTCTAAGAGAGAGCTGATCTACTGCAGTAATGAAAAATACTGAAATTCAATGCTAAGGCACACCATTTCCTAATTAACTACTAAGAGATATGCTTTGAATGATGCTAAATTAATATGAGAAAAATGCCACTATCATAAGATTGGAAGTTAAAAACATCAAACACAACTTCGATGCATGTAAAGGACTGTAATAAATCTATTTTGTCTTTTTCTTCTTTTCATGAAAAATCAAGTGTGTAAAATGTAGGAATTTACAGGGTAAGTTCCTTAGACATAACACCAAAGGACACCGCTCACAAACAGATCACAGATCAATACACCAGTATTTTTGACGTGGTTAAAACCCTCAAAGAGGGAAACAGTCCACGGCCTGAACCAACGCGGCCACTTCAGGCAATTTATTAATAAAAGAATGAAAATTTACATAAGCTTCTCTCATTAACAGTTAACCTACAAATGACCCTCCATGTGCTTTAAATAGAAATCATGGACCAATCGGGTGTTAAGCCACAGATCAAGTGTTGGTAATACCGAGGAGAGAATGAATCGTCAGATCACTACATATCGTGACCGTCAGATTGTAAGTTACAAATGTACATAGTAAAGAAACAGACTTTACCTAACTCTATACTAGACCAAGTTATACTTAACTATTTCCTATGTGTCGGAATATCCTAACATCCCCCCGTAAGAACAACTTGGGATATGATTGAAGGATTTACAAATATGACATAATAGGAGAAGGAAGGAGGCACTAGAGCCTATCCCCCCTTAGTGACAACTTCCTGAACTCCAACCATAAATCAAAGTTTAGTAAACTTTGCCTTTATGAGAGCCTTTGTAAAGATGTTTGCAACTTGATCATCTGTTCAACAATATTGCACTTCAAGAACATGGTCATGAATGAGCTTTCTGATGAAGTGCATGTGTAGTTCAATGTGTTTGCTATGCTGATGCTGGACTGGATCTTTGCATAGTTGAATGGCACTTTGATTATTACACCAAAGTGTAGTAGGATGCTGCTGCTGAAAGCCAAACTCTTATAGAATCTGTCGAAGCCACAAGGCTTCCTTACTAGCTTCTATGGCACCACGATACTATGCTTCTGCTGAAGAAAGAGAAATGGCAGCTTGTTTCTTGCAAGCCCATGTAATAGGTCCTGAACCAAGAGTGAACACATAACCGGAAGTAGACTTCCGATCATCAGGGTCACCAGCCCAATCGGAATCAGTGAAACCAACCAATAGAGGAGATGCTTCGGCACTGTAATGAATTCCAAACTGTACTGTACCTCGAACATAACGAAGTATTCTTTTAGCTACTTTCCAATGACTTTCACGGGGGTTTTGCATAAACGAGCAACAAGGCCAACAACAAAGGAAAGGTCAGGACGAGTATGGGTTAAATACAAGAGTTTTCCTACAAGTTGACGGTATAAGGTAGCATCAACTTCAGGAGAAGTACAAGAGACTGAAAGTTTGACTCCAGACTGAAAGGGAGAAGGAGCTGGCTGACAATCTTCCATGTGAAAATGACGAAGAATATCACAAGCATACTTGGACTGGGAAAGGGAAATACCCTCCTTGGATTGCAAAACTTGAAGACCGAGAAAATAGTGTAAGTGTCCTAAGTCTGTCATTTCAAATTTCTTTTTAAGGCTGGACTTCACATGTTTGATAAGGTTGGGATCACTACCAGTGAGGATAAGATCATCAACGTAAAGAACAAGAATGATAAGAGACTTGCCCACTTTCTTGGTGTAGACAGTATTGTCAGAATGACACCTAGAAATGCCAGATTCTAAAAGAAAGCTATCCATTTTGGCATACCAAGCACGAGGAGCTTGCTTGAGACCATGAAGGGATTTCTTAAGCCGACATACAAGACTGGAGTCTGTTTGTAGAAACCCAATAGGTTGTTCCATATAGATTTCATCATGTAAGTCCCCATGCAAGAAGGCGGATTTAACATCCATTTGATGGACTTCCCATTATAAAGAGGCAGCAAGGGAAAGAACAAGGCAGACATAGTTCATTTTGGCATCAGGGGAGAAGGTTTTAGTATAGTCAATGCCTTCAACTTGTGAAAAGCCCTTAGCAACAAGACGAGCTTTATGTTTATCAACTTTGCCATCTGGTCCATAATTGGTTCTGTAAACCCATTTGCATCTAACAAGTTTTCGTCCCTTTGGTAGAGGAAAAACATCCCATGTATCGTTCGCCAATAGTGAATGATATTCTTCATTCATAGCTGTGTCCCAATCTGGATGGCCCAAAGCTTCTGCAAAGGTGTCAGGATCATAGTTTGCTGAGACTTGAGCTAGTAAAGGAGAGGCTCTTTCGAACTAAGAACGTGTACGATGCTAATCTGTAGGATCACCGGCAAGATCACCTGTTGCATCCCGAGTAGCATATACCCATTTTGGAAGTGAAGGAGATGAA
The DNA here is from genome assembly GCA_000404065.3 of Pinus taeda. Classification (NCBI taxonomy): domain Eukaryota; kingdom Viridiplantae; phylum Streptophyta; class Pinopsida; order Pinales; family Pinaceae; genus Pinus; species Pinus taeda. The sequence goes on along the minus strand of APFE030483348.1, from coordinate 3,641 downwards.
GGAGGATCTTGAGAAGGTGGGGGAGGATTGTCATCCTCACTTTCGTCATCTGAAGAAGAAATATGTTCAAAAGTAGAAGAGATAGAGAGAGGTGGCACATTCGCCGAACTAGGCTCGTAGGCTGATATATTTTCACCAAATTTTACATCTCTTCTAATGGTAACATTTTTGGACTTAAATGGAATAAGTCTATATCCTTTGACATCTTCAGAATATCCAACAAAAATACATTTTTCACGCTTAGGTTCTAAAGCGTTACGTTTCTCATCTGGAATATGGGCCCATGCTTCACTTCCAAAAACACGAAAGTGACTAACATCTGGTTTAATTGAGCTCCATGCTTCTTCAAGAGTGATATTCTTTAAAAATTTAGTAGGAGTGTGATTTATTATGTAATTTGCACAGTTAATTGCTTCTGCCCAATAATTAAGACTAAGTCCTTTAGATTGAAACATACAATTAGCCATTTACTTTAAGGTGCGATTCTTCCTTTCAGCTACACCATTTTGTTGTGGAGTATATGGAACAGTATGTTGCATTTGAATTCCATTCTCAGTGCAAAAGTTGATGAAGTCATTTTAACATATTCTCCCCCATTATCAGATCTTAGCTTAAGAATTTGATGTCCAGATTGTTTTTCAACAAAGGCCTTAAAGGGTAAGAATTTGTTAAATACTTCACTCTTGAGTTTTAAGAAGTATACCCAAGTGCGTCTGGAGAAATCATCAATGAAAGTTAAGAAATACTTGTAGCCAGAGAAGGAAACAACTGGAAGTGCACGACATAAATCACTATGCACAAGCTGTAAAGGGGCTGAGGCGTACCAAGAGGCACGTTTTTCAAAACTGTTCCGATGATGTTTTCTGAGTACACATCCGGAACAAACACCATCTGTGCAAGATACCATTGGAAGACCTGTCACCATATTTTATTTACATAGATTCTGAAGGGAGCGATAGTTTAAGTGACCAAATCGCTCATGCCAAGGTTTGCTCACTTCATCATTATGAGCAACAAATGCCGAGGAAAGATTTGATGTCCCAAAGTTGTGAAACATATACAACCTTGTAGAATCATCAGCAATGCTAGTAGCTAAAATCTGTCTAGGATCATTTAGGTCCTTAATTACAACATCATGAGGTGAAAATTCAACGATTCTACCTTCACCTGAATGAGTTATCTGATATACAGATAGAAGGTTGCAGGATAAGGTTGGAACACATAATAAATCATTAAATTGACCATTGTCTACATGAACAGTTCCAGTCCCTACAACACTAAGAGATCTATCATCACCAACATACATATTTTTGGTGTTACAATCATTTAAAGAAGAAAACATGGCTTTGTTTTTGGCCATGTGATAAGAAGCTCCAGAATCAATGAGCCACTCATGGGAATGAGAGGAAGAAGATACATTTAGTGCATAGCCAGACCGACTTGACAACCACATGCAGAAAGTGCCATTCCTGAAGATGAATTTGAAGAGTGCTCCAAATGGATGTTATGCTTCTTCATTGCTGCTTCCAAGGCTTCCATCTTCTTAAAGCATTTAGATTCTAAGTGGCCATCTCGATTACAAAAGTGGCAATGTCTATCAGTCTTCTTACCTTTGTTTTAGTTTGCCTTATCATTCTAGTGAAATGATTTTTCATTTTGAAGCTGAAATTGGTTAGGACTCTTGTTTGGTTTATGACCATTTCTTTTAGGATATGACTTCTTAGGATTCTTTAAATTTGGTTACTGCTGGGCGGTTAACGCTTTCTTAGAAGAGTTTCCAAGATTAAGAAGACCAAGGTGTAAGAGTTTTTCTTGTTCTCTTATTAAAGAATCACAAAAAGAATCAAAGAAGGAGACTTGTAGTCTTGTCCTTGAGAAATGATGGCTTCTCTTGTAGAATGGAAGGTGGAAACAAACACAGAGTAGGCTGGTCCCAACTTAGTAAGAATAGAATAGATAAGGTTACTATCTTCTTTCTTAACCTTAACACCTTCCAAGAGAAATCTAAGGGTCTTGAATCTAGACAAAAAATCTTCAATGCAAGAAAAATTATTGGGGTCCAATGTAAGCAACTCATTTTCAAGTTGATGGGCTCTGTTATCACTAAAAAAATTTCAAAGAAAAGGGTAAGAGATCATAAATCTTCATAAAATTCAAGCGAGGCAGTTCCCAAGTTAAGCAAGGCAAGATACATTAGATGGATTAATAATAGGCTCAGACCCAACATCAGAATTATGAAGAGGAAAATTGAGGATTTGAAGATACAACTAAGCCAGCAGAAAGGATTTCCTTAGCTAAGGAAAATCACATAGCAAGTACATGGGCAAGATCTACACATGAAAAGAAAAATATTCCAAAACATTTTTGTGTAATCAAAGAAGGACAACAGGCATAATTGATTTCGAATATCCTTGTGAAGACCAAAAGCAAAAAAGGAGGAACTTTCTCTTGTTTTTATCAGTCAATTTCTAGAAGCGTTTCTGAGTAGTTAAAAACTCATCTCTGAAAAGTGAAATAGGTTTTCGTTCCTACGATTCTGAAGTATAAACACCTCTTCCACTTTCTTCAAATCCATTATGATGTGATAGAAATGAATGATCAAACTTGCGCTATGAAACTGTTGTAAGTGCAATTTTTCACAAGCATACTTTTACACCTGTTTTTAAAAGACTCATTCTGGGCGGTAGGAAATATTTATCAAAAAACCAAGAGAGGTTTTTGTTTACCATGGATTGGTGCACAAAAGCCTCCTTCATTTTTTCCGAATAAAGCTTTTATGAGAAGTTATCATCTCTATCCCAAGACCTATTTTTCAGCCAGAACAGAGCAAGGGACAGTCACCTAGTTTCTAGGAACAACAAAAGGATGAGTCATCAAGGGCCAGCTGGAAGGTTATGAGCACCATCAAATTCTACCTCATGGAGTTTTAGGTTTCAAATAATGCTTTAAATGTTTAGATAAGGTTGTTGTAATCATAATAAGGAGTTACACTCCTAGTTGTATTAGGTCTCTAGGACTCCTAGTTAGCTGTCCTTTGTATTAAATAGTTAGTTTTAAGTGTCAATAGGTGTCAAATTAGGAGGAATTCGAATTCCCCTCATGCTGGAGGAAGGAATCTACATGAACTTTATATATGGGAGAAGAAATAATGTATTTGGGGGTTGGAAAATGTTAGAGAACAAGACTACTTTTGTAAATGTTGTGCAGGGACTGATATATACAAAAGCAGTTGGACTTTTCTGAAGTCGAGATTCTTAGTTTACTTCAGTGAGCTTTGTCTTTTATCTTTGATATGTTTTACTTCCATAGTCTTAATGCTTATTATCAGAATTCATGGAGGAACATGCTCTGACTTCCTTTAAGTGTCGAACTATGGTGTTGAGTTCTTGGGTCCTATCTTTGGATGTTTTTCTTCAACGATTTTAATACTTATTACTCAGAATTCATGGTTACTCATGCTCTGACTTCCTTTAGGTATTAAAATCTGATCAATCACTTTAAATTCTTTCCTTTTGAATACCTTGATGTATCATTACTCATAATTCATGCCCACATGCTCTGATTCCTATGAACTTCAAGTTATTGAGACTTTCCTGAATGTGTCACTCTTTCATTGAAGTATATACAAGCCTCAGTTTTAT
>APFE030483340.1:0-12727 GCA_000404065.3 Pinus taeda | reverse complement strand
TGAGAGACATGTGTCTCAGATGTACAGAGAACACATGCCCTATCTAGACATGTACACTTATTTTTGAGTGCCTCGGTGCGCCACATGATATATAGATATATATATATATATATACCCATTTTGGATGGATCTTTTACATGTGATGATGTTTTTATATGCTATGCAAATGTCTAAGACAAATGTAATCTAATGTATCAGTTGCATAACACACGACCCACATATTTTATTTTTACGCAAGCTTAAAAGCACACATGACAACACACATGCAAACTATGCTTGGAGATGGCTTTTATTTTTACGCAAGCTTAAAAGCACACATGACCACACATATGCAAACTATGCTTGGAAATGAATTTTATTTTTATGCAAGCTTAAAAGCACACATGACCACACACATGCAAACTATGCTTGAAGACAAGGGAAAACGGGCATGCCCCCCAGCATGATGTCTCAATTCGAGGTACATGCCCCCCAAGCTTTAGTCCATTAAAAATGGAGTGAAGGTTGACAATATTGTGATCGCACTCGAATTGCACGAGCTCATGTTTCATTATTTTTACGAGGTTGACACACTTAAGAGAACTATCCTCGTGAAACCTAGTTTCATTTGTTAAGGAGCTTGACACAGGATAAGAACTATGCTCTGACCAGACCCAATTTCATTTTTTAAGGAGCTTGACATAGGAAAGTGAACTATGCTCGACCAGACCCAATTTCATTTTTTAAGGAGCTTGACATAGGAAAGTGAACTATGCTCCAACCGAACTTCATCATGATGAACAAGAAGTCGTAGCTTCCAAGAGTGCGACTCCTGGTGGAAGGATCACATCTTGGAAGTCAGGACCCAATGCCCCCAGGACACTATGCAGAATGGCGGCATCACTAGATGCAGGCACAGGGTAAGTAGCCACGCAGTTGACCTGCGGTAGGGCAGATTCAACTGGTGGATAAAAACCAGAAGGGGATGACAACTGCGCAAGAGGCACTGGGGGACTAAGGAATGATAATTGATCGATAGTCACAATTCTTCCGTCGTGTGGAAAGCAAACCACATGGAAAAGTGAAGAGACAAGGGCCCCATAGCATAAACATAGTCATGACTAAGGAGAAGACTGAAATCTAAAGCACCTTGGGTAACCAGTACGTCTATATAGATGGTTTTGCCTCCCAAAGTAATAGGGAACTGTGGGAGGATCCCCAATGGTTGACTGGTTCCTCTGTCAAATGCCATCAAATTCTGAGCGACCGGCACAAGCTGTGGGGAGCCCAAGCTTGCCAAGTAGTCGAAGGCATAAGACTGATAGATGCACCCTCATCCAAGACAGTGCCAGGTACTGCCTTATAACAGGCATGTACTGTAATCTGGAAAGGCACATGGGATGGAAGGCAGAAGGCGGTCAAATGGCTCCAGTCGAAGGAAACGACGGAACTACTTGGTGGGGGAATCATATGATTGCCCCCCTGTTCTAAGAGAACCGAAGAAGGACTCTCTAGATCAGCTGGGATAGGAGAGTCATTTTCGGGCTCAAGAGAATCTGATGAGACGAGAAGAACAGGATCATGACACTCTTCCAGAACAGAGTGATCAACAGGCGGTGAACTCAAGTTGATACTCTCTCCGACCAATGGTTGGTCTGGAATAGGCTTGGCACAGCCAGGTTCGGGAAGAGGAGCCTGGACAAGAGAAAAATCTAAGTCAATCCCTTTGTCAACAGGGGGAGGGTCTGAAGAGAGCCTCTGATAACCAACAGGAAGTTGGGGTGAAGAAGCTGTAATACTTTCCAAAACAGCGGAAGCTTTATCCATGAGCGGACAAAGGTGAAGGGGATGATTGCCCTCACATAGTCTATAGGGGAATTGAATCTTCCCTTTCTTCTGAATGTTGTCAGTTGATAGGGTGGCATTGCGATGAGCTTCAGAGGACGATGAGGGACGAGCCGGATCGCGAGACCATACTTCAAGGATCCTGGGAATGCCAGGACAATCACAAAGAAGGTGGTCATCCTTGCACAATCTACAAGGAAATTTGACCTTTCGCAGAGGAGTAGAGGGTGGCTCGACTTGAATTGGATTTGGAGCAGTCACTGCACTTTTAGCCTCTCCCTTAGGATATTTCTTCTTCTTCGTCTTCTTCTTCTTCTCCTTAGCCACCTGGTTACTTGAATCTAGACTTTCACCATGCAAAGTAGAAGATGAGGATGCAGAAACAGGCGAAGGAGGGGAGAGGTCGACCTTAGAATCAACATGATGTTGTTCGGGTGGAGGAACCGATTGACCAGTAGTCGAGACGGTAGGGACCAGAGAGGTTGAGAACAACCAAACAGGCAACCCAATAGTCAACCCAGGAAGGGACAACGTTGCCATGTAAGGAGCACCAACATTTCCTAAAGGAGAGAAATGACTAGGATTCCCATTAGAGGGGATGCCTAGGTTGGTGAACTCTGGAAGAGTTGCCATTGAAACGAGAAAGAACCCTACTCAAAACTAGCACAAACAAGATCTAACAAGGTAAATGTAATCGTGGTCGAATAAGTTTTAAGACATTAGGACACAACTTGACCTTTTCATGTTTTAAGAGTCGAGAAAAGGACAAAAGATGACTCTAGTCGCCTTCGAATATTTAGTGAGCCTGAAGTGACAAGTGCTCAATAGAGCCTTTTCTTTTAAGGAGTCCGAAAAGGATCAAAAAGTGACTGCTCTGGAGAAACTAGGCAAGGGGTTTACCAGACAATCCGTAAAACTGCATATACACCTTAGCGATCATATTAAAGCCAAGGACTTTCCGTACGGCAGTCAATCTTCCCGAATGCTGTGTTCGGTGCGTTACGGGTTGTAAGGCGACAGACACAGCTTCCTGTGGATCAAGGATGATAACCTAGTGGAGTCTCCCCATATATACGCGACGGTATGTGGGAGCACAAGTCCGTACTAGACCACAGTTGAATCACACAAGGAGGGATCACCCAACCTTAATGTGAGAACAAAAGTGACTAGGTTTAACGACACCGGAGCACGTCCCTAGCCTAGACCTCTAGAATGTGAGCATTATGTTCCAATGCGTTTTTAAGTTCATTCGATCTATTTTAAAGTTGATCTTGAGTTAAGTTTCGGTTTTTAGGTCCTACCGTATGTAATTTCTCAAAATCCGTGAATGCACTCTATATGCCAAAATATGTCATTCCATTCGATGAATGCTAATTACAAGAGAGTTAGAAGGCTTTCACACAAACGAAATGATCACAAAACAACAAATAGTTTCCCTAATGCAGCTAATGGAAATTCACAAAGTTTTCTTTGAGATCACTAATCATTAATCAAAATGAAAAGCTTCTAATTCTCATTAACTAATACAAAGCAAAAGAGATTTTTCTTTTTGTTGATGGCAAAGTGCATTAAACAAACTTTGAGAAACGATAACAGACAAATGTGGAAAAAACCGGTTGACCCCAAACAACTATGATCTGTGCCCGGGTAGTGAAAAGAAATCGAAACAATGTCAAGATTGGTTCAACAACGGTCACTTAAAAAACCAAGCAAAGCAAGCAAAGAGGAAGGCTCAATCAAACCAATAGCAAACAGTAAACAAACCTTTGCAAACGAGTAACCAAGGAAAGCTGATCCAACAAACTTGGAACAATAAAACTAGGTCACAAAGCAAAAAGCAAGATTCACTTCAACAAGACTCACAAGAAAGTGCTTCAATCTTCAGACGATGAAAATCAAGTCATAAATCAAGTGAAAACAGCAGGGGATAGCAAGACCAACAGGCTCAGGAGGTAGAATTGAAGAAATTCAATCCTATAGGAATCAGCGCGGATGGAACACAGCAACAGTGCGCTGATAAGAAACTACGCATAGCAACAATGTGATGTCAGCGCGGAAGTACATGACTTAACTGTGATGGTTCGATTTTCAGAACCGTCGCGACTGTTTTGTGTGTTAACACGATGATCAGGAAGTCACAGAAAGGGCTATGCGATGGTAGCGCGACTGTTTTATAATAAACCGCGATAAAGCTAAAAAACGACCACAATCAAGCCAAAAACTCCCAAACCAAGGCAATCACTCTTTAAACAATCAAGACACTTCCCAGACCAAACCAGGAAACCCAAAAAATAGAGAACTAATCCCCAAACTTTGAAAAGAGAGCAAAAATCAAACTCAAGGAAAAAATGAACAAGAAAGGGACAAAAGCTAGCTCCAAGCTGTTCAGTGTGTAAACCAAACCGGAGATTGATTGAAGTGGCTTTGATCTACTTCATTAATGCAGAGCAATAGCGTTTCGAAGGCTACTTGGCCGTGCTTCAGGTTCCGTCTAAAGTTTACAAATCAAACAACAAGGTAAAACTCCCCAGTGGAGTCGCCAAATTGTTGTGTAGGTAAATCCCCTCTGTGGCCAAAGGTGATCCCACTAGCCTAACTGAGGTCTAGCAACAATCAAACAACGCTAACACGCAAGTTCCTAATTGCAAAATAAAGGCCAAGATGAGAGCCTACCACGAATCCAACGCTTATATTCGTAGAAGGGTTGTCGCTTCCGTTCTTTCGCTTTAGTTGGTCACAATCCTCACGATCTCCGTGAACAGACACCTACACATGCAAAGAACAAGACAAATACAAGCATAAAATCCGGGAAATGCAACTATGTATCAGTCAGAAAGGATACAACTCAAACATCATGATAAAGACACATGACTGGAACCATAATGATAGTCGTCTATTATTATCGATAAAACAAAAGAGAATACAACTAAGTTCTGACGTCAAATCCTCCTTTGGTTGGGTCCAGCCAGCAAATCCCTCAAGCATTCACCCTTGAAGGTAGATATCCCAAGACAAAACTCTCTCTCACACAAGTTTACACAAGATGGAAACACTTCACAACCTTCCTTAAGCACTATAGCAATCCCACACTTGTCACACCAGCTGCCTATCAAGCTCACACACTATCAGCAACACTCCAAACACAATGAATTCCAAACCTAGCAGCTTATGGCAATGGTGGAGGCTTAAATAGGAGAAGGAGTCTCCATGAATGGTGGGAGGATGAGCTTATCTCTAAGGAAGGTGGCTCAAATGACGAAACAGACATGCCAGAGAAGGGAGGGCGACATTTACAAGGCCAACAACCAGGTCTGGAGTCATCTGGAAGGCCGGCTGTTAGAACAAACTCGCCCAAACCGAATCATCGCGGGTAAATAACTGCACTGGAGCGCTGACATCGCTGTTGAATAACAAAGAAAGTCATATCAACGCAATCAGATATAAGTAACGGACGCGCAGTCACATGAAATTCGACTAGCGCGGGAATCACGTGTGCTTCCGCGCTAGCAGCACATTAGGTCTGCTTTGGAACGCTCATCAGCGCGTTTATTTTTACAACAATCGCGATGATAGAAGAACTTTGGCAAAGTGGGTCATTTGGCAACATTAGAGAGCATGAGCGTGATTAATTTGGTCCCATGACACAGTAGGAACACTGACAGGGAGACAGTGACAAATTACTGTGTAACAAGCCTCACTACTCAACACTGGATTTGCTCTTCCCTTTTCAAAATCAATGCTCTGATACCATGTGAAAATTCCTACACTCTGAAGGAACTTCTACTGTAGCAAATTTTAATCTACTTCACCTACTTGATTTTTTAAATTACATTCATCAAGTTATTCTTCTGAATACTAAAGCAAATTACTTCTGCAACCTACACTAATTAAATATTTTATCTCATGAAACATAAAATAGAGCAAAGAACAATATACATAGGACACACTTATTTTTGGACACAATAGTCCCCAGAAAAACCCAATGCAAGGAAACCGATGCAGCAGTTCTGAGGGTTTATTATTATGCAAGAGAAATATCTGAATACAAATCTAGGATGCTCATCTAGCAATCCTTTACAGAGAAAATACTGGCAGAAAATCTGAGTGAGTTTTGCCTCACTTCACCCGACAAAATTCTGGTTGATCCGTCACAAGGCTGGCTAACCCTAACTATTTCTATGATGGCTTTGCGTCAACCCCAAGTCACCTTCTCTGCCCTCTGTGTTAGCTCTCCTGGCTATTCCGGTAGTTCTCAGTAGTTCCGATAGTTTTGATTGTTCCGACAGTTATAGATTCTACATGACAGGCAACTTTTCTGCTCTATGTTGGCCCTTTAGCTCTATGTTAGGACTGTGTGGGCCCAGACTGGCCCAACGTTAACTCTCCCGGCTACTGCACTGCTTCTCTACAAGCTCTCTCTGACTCTCTGTCAGTATTCTTCAGAAAGTCCTTCTGGATTCTCATTGCCCTGTGTTGCAAGATCTCCCCCATCGATTTCCCTCCTGAAAACTTCTCGCCTCAAAAAATCAATTTCCTCAATCTCTGTGCGTGTGTTTCCAATTGAACCCCAAGCCTCCATTTTATACTTTTCATGTTGGGTCTTCAACGACTGAGATTAAGTCTTTAATAAATGGCTAAGATTAAAACATGACTTGATCCGCCTTTAGATCGTTCTCACCCATATTTTGATTAATACCCATTAATATTTTGATTTCCTTAAGTTTAGACTTAGGAACTCCATTAAAAATATTAATTATTTTAATAAAATACGATCCAGGTGGAATTTCACCAAACGATTTTTGGGTTCTTTAGAACTCATGTGCCTTATCCTTTCCACCAATTTTCAAGGCTAGAGCACTTCCGATGCTACCAAAAACTAACAATAGGGTGGGAGAAAGGGGGCACCCCTACTTGAACCCAATGTCACTACCAAAGCATTCTAAAAAGCCCTCTTTAGTTCTGATTTTAGCTTAACTTTCTCATACAACTTATGGACCCTATATTCACTTGGGATTCCAAGCTCTTCCATTGTTCTCCAAAGCTTATCTCTAGGAACAATGTCAAACACTTTTTTGAAATCAATAAAGCAACAAAAGGCTTCCCGACCCTAAATGTCCCATACTTTTTCAATAAAGTGCCTAAGAGTGATGCAATGATCAATTGTAGAGTGCCTTGGCCTAAAACCAGCCTATCCTTTTGCTCTTTTACCTTCTTTTTCTGCCCAACTTTTGATTCTACACTCCATCATGCTCCCAAACAATTTTCCAAAAAGAGGATTGACCATAATAGTGCAATAATTAGAGGGATTATTGATGTCTCCACTTTTGTAAAGAGGGATAGCAACACTTGCTATCCATTCAATTGGAAAATTGCCTTGTGCGGTGTTGTTGAAGATCCTTTTGATGACTAGGGCCAAGATCTCAGCACCTCATTTTAAAAATTATGCCTGTAGCCCATCAATGTCTCGGGCTTTACCACTTGCTAACTTTTTTTATATCACGCTTGACATCCTCCACTGAAAATAACTCGGTTGTAGTGTTGATTATGGTGGGGCTACTTTTCTCTTGTTTTCTTTCATAAAGGAGGTTTGCATATTCCAATCAATGAGTATCTGAGATATTATTATTTATTTTCTCTCTTTTGCTGTAGTTCATGCCAAAAACCTTTGGGATTGTGCTTTCCCAAACAGATTAATTCATTCCTCCTTGAAGTTACATAAATTTCTTTTTATGTTTTTATCAAATTTTTATAATTTTTCCTGCTTTCCTTGTTTGTCTCCTTCTCCTTAAGGGACCTTTTAGAAACCTTGCACTCTTCATCATACCAAGGATTAGTTGGAAACATGTTTGAGATCCTCTTCTTAGGCCGAGATCTTTTGCACACCTTTAAAGATTTGTGGATTAGAGGGATCAACATTTCACTGCTAATGTATTCTATTTCTGCATTGTCTTGTTTTCTGTTTTGTTTTTTCCCCACTGAAAGTGTTGTTTTAGAGCAACAACAAATAACTCTTGGTTTTCTTGATTTATGAGGATTTTTCCAATTGCATGCACTTTCTTATGGCCTTGTTGAGTCTGCCCTTCCTGTATCTCGCTTGTGTGTATACCCAACTTGATACAAAGAGGCATATGGTCAAAATTCATCTCAATAGGACACGCCTCAATATTGAACTCTAACAAATTGCAAACAATGCTCTGAGAACATATTACATAGTCCACCACACTTTGACCACTGTATGTTTTACACATGATGCCCCCGGATGTTGGCCAAGCTTTCCTACATAAGCCTAGCAACTCAGCGCCAAAGTGTGACACACTCCCATTCCCATCCTAAGAAGTCATTTTGCACGTGTGCTCTTCATTCTCTTGTGACCAAAGAGGATTGTTGTCCAAATTATCATTACTTCCCAATTAAATACACTGATTGTTTGCCATCCTGGCATTAAAATCACTGATTAGAACTATTTCTCCTAAGCTCCTAAAAGAAGAAATATCTCTTTTTAAAGCAGCATAAGGGTCTTCTTTATCTAACTTTGTCTTCTTGTGGAACTTCAAGTTTTGTGGGGCAAAGTAACACGCTGACAACATGAATGTTACTTTGTTGTCCTTTATATTTAGCCATATAAATTGCTTATTTAGATCCACTTTTTCCACTTTCACTATTCTACTCCACCCTTCCCTTATTAGAACGGTGATCCCTGTACTAGTCTCTTCATTCCACACTGAAATTTTATTGTACCCTTTGAATTTTGGAACCCTACAGCCCTCATGCTCATGGTTTTCCGTAAGGATAATGATGTCTTTCCCTTCTACTATGGGCCCGAATCCCGTCCTCTCCTCCATGGGTAGCCAACTCACCATGTTTAGATATTCCCGGGGAGCCCATTGTCCCTATTTTTTATTTGTTAAGCGCTCGCTGACTTGGGCTTTCCCATTTTTCAACCATGCCCATTTTCCTGCTTCTCTTGGTGATTTCACTTTTTCCCATTCCCTCCTTCGCTCATCTTGTTGTTCAAGTGTCAAGTCATCATCTAGGTAAATATGGGTGCCTATGAGTAACCCCCTATTCTTTAGGATAACCAACTTGTCTTCTATGCTCCTTACTAAAAATCTGACATGCCTGCCCCTTCCATTTTCTTCTTTCCTACCAATCCTATTTGCTTGTTGAATATAACCTATCCAGGTTTGAAAGGTTTTTGTTTTGCTTGCCTTGAAACATAGGCACTGAACATAAACTAGCCTAAGAGTGATGCAATGATCAATTGTAGAATGCCTTGGCCTAAAACGAACCTATCCTTTTGCTCTTTTACCTTCTTTTTCTGCCCAACTGCTGATTCTACAATCCATCATGCTCCCAAACAATTTTCCAAAAAGAGGATTGACCATAATAGTGTGATAATTAGAGGGATTATTGATGTCTCCACTTTTGTAAAGAGGGATAGCAACACTTGTTGTCCATTCAACTGGAAAATTGCCTTGTGCATTGTTGTTGAAGATCCTTTTGATGATTGGGGCCAAGATCTCAGCACCCCATTTTAAAAATTATGCCTGTAGCCCATCAACGTCTTGGGCTTTACCACTTGCTAACTTTTTTATACCACGCTTGACATCCTCCACTGAAAATAACTCGGTTGTAGTGTTGATTATGGGGGGGGCTACTTTTCTCTTGTTTTCTTTCATAAAGGAGGTTTGCATATTCCAACCAATGAGTATCTGAGATATTATTATTTATTTTCTTACTCTTTTTCCGTAGTTCACACCAAAATCCTTTGGGATTGTGCTTTCCCAAAGAGATTAATTCATTCCTCCTTGAAGTTACATAAATTTCTTTTTATGTTTTTATCATATTTTTATGATTTTTCCTCTCTTTTTTTGTCTCCTTCTCCTTAAGGGACCTTTTAGAAACCTTGCACTCTTCATCATACCAAAGATTAGTTGGAAACGTGTTTGAGATCCTCTTCTTAGGCCGAGATCTTTTGCACACCTTCAAAGATTTGTGGATTAGAGGGATCAACATTTTGCTGCTAATGTATTCTATTTCTGCATTGTCTTGTTTTTTGTTTTGTTTTTTCCCCACTGAAAGTGTTGTTTCAGAGCAACAACAAATAACTCTTGGTTTTCTTGATTTATGAGGATTTTTCCAATTACATGCACTTTCTTATGGCCTTGGTGAGTTTTCCCTTCATGTATCTCGCTTGTGTGTATACCCAACTTGATACAAAGAGGCATATGGTCAAACTTCATCTCTATAGGACACGCCTCAATATTGAACTCTAACAAATTGCAAACAAAGCTCTGAGAACATATTACAGAGTCCACCACACTTTGACCATTGTATGTTTTACATGTGATGCCCTCGAATGTTGGCCAAGCTTTCATGCCATTGCAAATTACGATGTCACTCTACACTTGAAGGCATCTCCATGGGCGTTCCTCTCATCTGTTGGTGTAACTCTACACTTGAAGGCATCTCCATGGGTGTTCCTCTCATCTGTTGGCCATTGTTTGCAGATCAGTACTTCAACGCATGCTTTAGAAGTATTGCAGAGCTTTATAGTGAGCCTGTTGTAGAACTCATCGGCTCCGGTGACCGAGATTAGTGCTTCAACAGACTGTGTGCACCATATTTTGGCAAGGGCATGGTCTTGGGCTTGTGGTATCCAATCCTCTCAGAAAGAAAAGTTGAAGCAGGGTTTATATAAGTGTAGAAATAGAAAGTCATAGATGGCATTTCGGGATTCCAATGGCACAAAATTAGTCGTGGATGCCTTCCATTGGAAGGCGCTTCAGTCCACTTTGTCAGGACGTAGTTTGAGGAAAGAAAATCATTCCATTATTTGGAGATGAGGCGATAACGGTATACAAACTCCACTGGAAGACAAGCTAATATCTTTGTTTGAAAGAAAGATAGAAGAAAGAAATTATTTTAATGTCCACGAGGCTAAAGATAGCCTATGGGACAGATTGCTTCTTCATTTGCTTGATGTATTCGACCCTTTTTCTATGAAGCTTCACAATAAATGCTCCTAGCTTCTCAACAAACCCCTCACTAAATAGATTATCCCAAGAGCTCGCTGCCAGCATATCTTCATAACTAACCCTATTGTCTTTGAAGGCCTCACATTCTAAAATGAAATGTTTTTCTGTGTCCACTTTTCCGGAAGAACAAAAAATGCATATCCTTTCCTCCCACACTTCCTTTGGCCTTTTCCAGCACCCTGTTTCACAGCGGAGTTGATGAGAATTATTCCTTAACTGAGCAATAAGAATTTTGGCTCTCCAAAAGATATTGGCCTCTATGTATGCTTTTGGTTGATGATTATGAGTGGGATTAAACAATTCAATATAGTAATTTTTCTTTCTTCCTAGCTCCTTATTCCAAGTACGTTTGTGGAACTTTTCCATAAAAAAAGCTTTTATCTCTTTTATCTCTTTGCTTTGAAGATAGAGTGATTCGCTCCGCAATGAACCCACAACACCCGCCCCTGCTTCTTGCATCTCCATGTGTATAACTCAGAAAGAGCAAATCGAACTTGAAGATTTACGAAAAAACTAAAACAAATTTGAAAATTTGCGAAATCATGTAAAACCAAAACAAAGTTGAAGATTTGCAAAATCATGCAAGGTTAATTGAATATTTCTTTAACCACATAACAAATTTATAGGACTGTAACTTAAGTAAGTATGGATTGTGAGCATTATTAAAAACATGTATGACATGACAGCTTTATATTATTATCTACCAAATGGTTGAGTGTAGTGATAAAAACATTTATTGTGCTACTTAATGAGAAAATAATATCTAGAAGTTAATAAAATTTTAAGAGTGTAAAAAATGAAATAAAAGAATTATAAATAAATGAAATAGTATAGATTAAGATTTTGCAATTACATATTGATAATACAATATAGACTATTATTTTAATGTTAAATAGTGATAATATAATATAGAATATTAACAAGTAATGAAATAAATATATAGATTATTATTAGTATCAATGAGGTGTTACATATTATATATTATGAGGTTGTGAAGAAAAAGAAAAACTTCAAATGCTATTTGGGTTTGTACTCATAGATTATAAAAACTTGTTTCTACTTTGTCTATTAGTCCAAACTAAATAGAAATTTTTTTTTTTAAGAAAAACATATTATTCGAAATGATGGTTTTTGGATTCAAAAGGATAATTATGCCTCTTATTAAGCATTTTTAATCCACCACCATTATTTTATCATTTCTATAAAAACAAATAAGACAAAATTTGTAAAAAATAACTAAGGAACATGGCTTCT
Source organism: Pinus taeda (assembly GCA_000404065.3). Taxonomy (NCBI): domain Eukaryota; kingdom Viridiplantae; phylum Streptophyta; class Pinopsida; order Pinales; family Pinaceae; genus Pinus; species Pinus taeda. The sequence goes on along the minus strand of APFE030483340.1, from coordinate 611 downwards.
TCTAACATAAGAATGTATATATATATTTAAATTTTACCATTTTTTGGTAAAAATCTTTCCATGCTCTTACCATGAATACCTCTTAACATTGCCACATCATCAAGTAGTCCATGTCACCAGTGTCATGTCATGAGTGGTCATATGCCACATAAATAGTGTGCATCATGTATATTATATTCAAAATGTATTGTAAAGAGTCGAGTAAGTTGAAACGTCATAGGAAGTCAAACAGTCATGAGGGTAGTCAAAGAGTCACCTTGGGTTATATATACTCCCTCATTGTATGAGCAAAGGACTTTTCACCTTGGCTCCACCAACAAAGCATTAGAGAGATAAGCTAGTTCTTTTGTGGAGTAAGGAGTGGATCCCACACTCCACTATTGAAGCTAGTGATGTTGATTGTATACATGTGTCTTGGAACTTTTACTTAATAACATAAGCCTTCAAGGCCAGCACGTTCTTCATCCATGGACTATGAATGTTTGTAAGACTATTCTGCGGATATTTGTATTTTATCTTTGCTCTCACATGTGCTAAGATAGTTGAACTATTTCGGTTATTTTAGTACTTATCTTATTAAGAATGTGTTGTAATTGTTGTTATTGCTGTCC
>APFE030483339.1:0-81736 GCA_000404065.3 Pinus taeda | reverse complement strand
TCCCTCCAACTATCTAAGCCAACCTCATGTCAACCCGACACTAGAGACACCTTTTCACATTGGAAAATTACTATAAATACCTTGCTGGATTGTTCTCCAAAATCACTTCACATACCTTATGTTTCTTTGAGATTTTCGGACCACTGCTTCTGAGATTTTTGAATCATTTAAAATAGTTCGTAGGGCATCCTTTGTGGGTTATATCTAAGGCTTTTATGAGTGTTTCATTTTTGTTTTATTGGGGTTTGTTGGGGATACAATATTTTCACATTCTACAGTAATTTGATGGATGTGAGTTATGTCAACAGACCCTAATACTGATGTAAAGTTACATACTTACATTATGATGCGAGTTGCAGACCTTATACTTGTAAGCAAGTTGCATACCTTATACTTGTAAGCAAGTTGTAGACCTTATACGTGTAAGAGAGTTGCAAAACTTATACTATGAAGTAAGTTATAGTCCTTATATTATGATGTGAGTTGTAGACTTGTATGCAAGAAGCAGACTTCATATTATGATCTCATGTGAAAGTGTAGACCTTTGTATTGCATGATGTGGAGACTTAAAGAGAAAATCGATTTTATTTCTATAATGATGTATAGTAGAAGTGATTACAATATAGAGCAGAGCCAAAATACTTACTGAGTTGGATGCTACTACAAACCTAGATCTAGAAGTGCGAAATGACTTCAATATTATCCAAATTAGGGGAGAATACAAATTTGTGTGTCATCACAATCCTAGCTTATGCCTTTGATGAGAGTATGGACAGACCCTAATAAGAGAGTGTACATGACAAACAAAATGATTGACAAAGATCCATATGTTGAATTTAGGCTTCTGTGATCCATATGTGAAGTTGTAACCACCATATACGAACTTTCAACTTCCATATATGAACTTGCATTTGATATATACGATGTTGCTTGTACAGAGATATGATGTTTTTGTATAGTGATACGATGTTACAATATTAATATGCTATTGAGCTACAATGTTGCTACAAACCAACGATTTGGTTATGCACCGAACCTATGATGTTACAATGTCCTTATATAGGGGTGATGATACATTAATGTCGTTGCAGTGACCTCACTTCGTGATGATAGTTACTTTGCTATTATTGATGATAATATTGTATGGAAGTATTGACATTAAACCTTGTTCACAAATGAACTTGTGAACAATAAATGTATAGGCCCTAGGTAGCCTGATGTGTTGGATTATGTATCATGATATTTTTACTTTGTATCTCAGTTGAACATTTCATGAATATCTAATAGAAGATGAAGAATTGATTTCGGGTTTTCCCCCTTGTGGGGTTTTACCTTGGTATCTGACCTAAATCATGGTGTCTTTATTAAGTATGCTTTCCTTCTGTTGTTCCTTATTGTTTCGTTGCATTGTTGATGTTATTATTCTCTCTACATAGTTGTTATTGGGGATTTTATGATTGATTATATGATGTTATAGGGTGAATATAAAGTAAATGTTTTGAAATGCAATTATCTAAGCAAAGAACAATATATCCATATAAAATTAACATGACGCCCCTCCATGGCACATTCACAAAGAGAGATTTTAGGTCCTAGAAGACAATGATGATAGGAAAATGAAAGCTAGAAACACCTAAAACCCTAGTCTCCATCGTAGCTCCACCATCATATTACTTCAAGTTAAAGGCATTAAATGTTAATGAATTTGACTTGGTGATCCAAGGTTCAATTTAGTGCTCAAATTAAAAGTGTTCAAAAATGGTCAAACACATGTACCAGTATGTAGATCTCGGTGATTTGAATCGAATGCAACTCATTTCACTCAAAACCAATATTGTATGCTCTTGATATCATGTTCTGATCGATTTGTCAAACAACTAAAATTTTTATAATTTGGGTTGTAGGTATGCCCAGTTAGCAGTCTATATGCTAACTAAGCATGTGACTGGGTAGGGTGATTGTATTTTCATCGGCCAATGAATTTTCGCCATGTGTCTCAAATTGATTGGCTCAAATTTTTTTTTTATTATTATATGGTGGGTTGACTGGGTAATATTCGGGCTAATGGGGGAGAGCCACGTGGACCAATTGGAGGCTGCCACGTGGCCTCCAATGGCAGGTCAAAAATTTGTTAAGGGGATAATTTTCCCATGAGAATCGAACCCGCGACCAAGCAACAAGCACCAAGAGTCTCCACGAACGCGCCAACACATTGTTTCTTAACAACGTAAGGTTCCGACTTTTATTGAAGGTGAAGCATAATGTACATTTTGGGTTGGGCCGAGGCTAAGCCCCAACCCTAGTCCCCATGCCCACATAACCATGGGGTGGGACCTTGGGCCAGGGCTTATCCCTAGCCCCATGGTCATAACACACAACACTAGGGATTAGGAGCAGAACCGTCGGTGGAGAATTGGATAGGGGTCAGCCTAGGTCACATGACACTTCATACAATCGGGAGCATGGAGAGGAGAGGGGGCCAACTTAGGTCACATGGTCGTTATATGACCTCAGCGCTAGCAAAATGGAGTGCTCCCGATATTTAAGGCCTTAACACAGGAATATAGCGCCATTTGAGGGGTTTTATGGGTGCATACGACCATGATGCCAAGTGTTGGGGGCTCGACCGGTGGGGGCGGGTGGCTAGCCCCAGCCCCTGGACACGTGGCCCCCATACGACCTCAAATTTTGGAAACTGAGAATTAGTGGACAATTTAACTGTCCGGCAATTTAGCCTGTTGGGCGGGATTATAGGCCAGGTTTGCACGCAAGTTCCGGGTTTGGGACGCTCAAGCCAAGTTTGGGTTGAATTGTAGGATGGTTAGTTATGGAATTTGGGAAAAACTTGTCACAGGCATAAATTTCTCAAGTTTTGGCCAAATGAGGAGCAAAAATAACCTAGATGGGGGTTTTTTATAGTACTAGATCCATTGGAGACATTTTTTTTGCATTCTAAGCATTGTAAAGCCATGAAAACACAAATTTGAGCTCTTAATAAAACAGTCCCTGCATTGGAAGTTCAACCAAGAGATGTAGCCTAGGAGAGGGGTGAACTCCTTTATCATGTTTGCTGTTATGTGTTTCTGATATGTTATTTTGTCTCTATTTTGGATGTTAATTATGTTTAAAAATAATTTTCTTATGTGTTTAGTAACTTGATCCATTACCCAAAACACATAAAAATTTCACTTGCAATTTGTTCAAAGCGTCAAATTTTCGTAATCAAATTATTTTGGTATTAGATATTTAGTTTATTATGAAGGTTTTATTTCGTTTGCAAGTGTTTTTTTTATGCTTACAAAATTGAAGCTTAAAAGAGGAGAAGGAGAACTTGGGGATCCAATATCTCAAATTGTCTCAAGGAGAACAAACACACCTCAAGCTTAAATAGTTATGGCATGTGAAGAAGGTCCTAAAGGGATGTCTGAAGATGAAAGAACTTTCAGAAAAAAATTCTTTGATATGTCTGAAATGGTAAAGGTTCTTTATGAAGTGAGGAATTCAATGTTGTATGGAGAGATCTCAAAACCTCCAAAAGGAGATAGAGGAAAATAATACAAGCCTCCAAAAGGGAATGGAGGGAATGGTCACAAACCACCACCTTCACCTCCATCCTCATCCTCAAATTTGTGGAAGTGGATTTAGGAAAAGGACTCCCATAAGCGATAAAGATCAAGTTCGACCAATAGACGCACATACAGCAGGTTGACTACCAGTAGATCCCATTTAAATGCAAGGTATGTCACGAGTATGGTCATTTTGCAAATAGATGTCCTAAAAAAAAGAAAGTGAAAATGTTGAGGAACAAGAAAATACTTGGGAGCAAGTAAAAAGGAAAAAATCCACCAACAAGCAGCCCATATCTATTTCTTCATAGCCATAGGAACCAAATGAAACCACCATACAATTTCCTTCCACTGCTATCCCCCCACACCTCACAATCTCGAATCCCTTTGGGCCTTTGGAAAGACTCCCCTAACCCTCCTTCACCCAGATCCCCATGCATTCTCCTAACCCTCTCTCTCTCTCCCCCACTCCTTCAATCCCTCGCTTCCCTCTTCCCCCTCCTTTAGTGGACCGTATCTTAACCAGAAACCAATCTAAAGAAAACCCCTAATTCAATGAACAACAAAAAAAGCAGGCATAAAATCTAATAAGGAAATAAGAGATGAGGCAGTGGCCAAAGAGATGGCCTTAGGTACCCAGCAACCAATGGACTCCTTTCTTGGGGAAAATACAGGAAATAACGAGAAAAATTAACAAAGAGGGAAGGGCATCACTCACCACCATACCAGTAAATAATGATAGTGGTCTCTTGGAACTCTCATGGTCTAGGCACACCCTTCAAAGCAAATGTAGCAAGAGACATACTAACGAAAGAAGTGCTGGACATTTTGATGATCCAGGAGACCAAAACAAGCAGTCAAGAAACTAGAAAATTGATACAAAAGTTAAGAAATTATGAAGGAATAGTGCTAGAGGCAACAGGAGCATCATTAGGAATATGTACATTATGGGAAAAAGAAAAATTGGAAATGACAAGTCAAAAATTCAACAAGCACTGGATCAAAACAGATTTAAAAGATCTTAACATAAATGAAACATACAACATCGTAAATGTATATGCTCCAAACCACTACAAAGAAAAAGAACATTGCTGGAACTTAATAAAAGAAGTATTAACAGAAAGACAAAATGGGAAAATAATTTTGGGAGGGGATCTAAACTCGGTAAGAAACACAAAAGAAAAATTTGGAGGGATTTATCATGCAAATCCGTCAAGAGAAGCCCTAGAAGATATAATGGAGCAACACAATCTAATCGACATCCCTCCAAGTAATGGGAAATATACATGGAACAACAAAAGATTGGGCAAGAGTAATATAAAATAAAGGTTGGACAGAATTTTAGTCCAAGAAAATATAGTAGCTAACTTCACCTCGGTGAAAGCCAAAATCATCCATACAACAACTTCATACCACAAGCCAGTAGCAATCAGTATGGGCAAACTAGAGAACCAAGGTCCTCCTCTGTTCAGAATATAATTCGAGCTGGGACAACAATGAAGAATTTATAAATCAAATTAAAGAGGGATGGGCAAAAATCATTACAGGATCCCCTCACTATGTATGGGAAACAAAATTAAAAAAAAATCTAAGGGTGAATCTAAAAATATGGGCAAGAGAGAATGATATTACAAAAAAAAGAAAGGAAAATAGAACTTAAAAAAAAATGTACAGCATACAAAAAGAAAAGGAAAACAAAGAGGAGAACAAACATGATTACTTGCAAGAAAAGGAATTATTTTGAGAAATTTACAGGCATAATAGAAAGGAAGAAGAAGATATTAAATTAAAGTCTAGATGTTTATGGCTGAAAGTAGGGGATAAAAACATTGCCTTCTTTCATAATTCAATGAAAATCATACATGCTAAAAATCAGATAAATCAAATTAAAGTGGATGGACAAGAGATTAAGGGAATAGAGAAATTAAAAATGGCAGCACATAACCACTTCAAAGAGTTATTAACAACAAATGAACAACAAGCAGACAATGAGAATTTTTTATAACGCATACGAAAAAATAATTGATGAGAAAAATTCAGAAATAAATAAAGAAATTTTTTAAGAAGTGCTAGAAGCAATATGGAGTCTACATCCTGATAAGGCTCCGGGGCCATATGAGTTCACAATCGCCTTCTATAGACAACATTGGAATATCATCAAAAAATACTTCATGAGAATGACAAAAAATGTTTTCAAAAAAATAAAAATGGGAGGAAATACAAAATCTTCATATCTGGCTCTTATTCCTAAAGAGTCCAATCCAACAACCTTCAACAGATTTAGACCAACATCTCTTTGTAATTCCTCTTATAAAATTCTTACAAAAATTCTTGCAAATAGAATCAAGAGAGTTCTTCCTGAAATTATCTCGGAAAATCAGGGTGGCTTTGTCCCCAATCGATAAATCATAGACAATGTGATTATTGTCCAGGAAGCAATCCATAGCAACATTCAAAGGAAAGAGAAAGGAATTATTGTAAATCTAGATATGGCAAACGCTTTCGATAGAGTCAATCACAAATATTTAGCAGTAGTCCTTAAAAAAATTTTATTCTCACAAGACATAATCGAGACCATACATGCATGCATCTCAACCCCTTGGATAGCACCACTAATAAATGGTAGACCCAACATATTCTTTCAGAGCTCAAGAGGGTTGAGACAAGGATGTACTCTATCCCCTTTTCTATATATTATCATGGCTGAAACTTTAAGTGCAGCACTGGAAAATCAAAGAAAAGAAAAAAATTACAGGTATTCAAATAGCAAAAGGTGTAAAAAATGTAAATCATTCCCTATTTGTTGGTGACACTTTTATTTTTGGGAGGGGCATCAAGTATAATAGCAATAAGATTTTAAAAAGTTCTAGATGAATTTCTTCAAGCCTCTAGAGGGATGCTAAATAATACAAAATGTAGAATACATGGCTGGAATATACCTCTAAGAATAATGCAGAACATTTCCCAAATTCTGGAAATCCCAACACAAGCAAGATGGATGCATTTTACATACCGTGGACTCCCAATAGCCAAAGAGAATGTCAAAGTGGAAGTATGGAGCAAACAAGTTGAAAAAATGAAGGACAAAATCCAAAATTGGGGAATGATGTGGCTTAATATGTCATGCATAGTGATTATGATCAAGCCACTCCTGTTAGCCCTCCCAATATATCAGTATGTGATTATCTTGGCTTCAGCAAGCACACACAAGCAAGTGGAACGAATCATAAGAAGCTTTCTATAGTAAGGAGGATAGCAAGAGAATAAAAAATTCAGTCGAGTAAAGTGGGACCAAGTCACACTTCCATATGAACAGGAAGGTCTCTCAATCCACTTACTAGGTTTAATGAACGTAGCCTTAAGGATGAAAATAATATGGATAATGATAGCCAGAAGGGAAAGTTGGTGGGAAAAAACCCTTGCCATGAAATATCTAAATCATCCGAGAACATAGCTAATAATAGACTCCATTCCTGTTAGGCCCTGCATGCAATTTTGGAAACTTGCAAAGAAGATAATTCCCCTAATTAGGAATCATATTTCTAAAAATCCAGGGAATGGAAAATCGATGGCAATTTGGGAGGATCAAATAATGGTAAGAGAGCCCCTAAATATTCAATGGGACCTCCTTGGATTACAAATATGGATGGCAGAAAGAAGGTTTAATACCCTTCATTCAATCTCAACATGGGAACAAAATAATTGGCTCGAACGGCAAATCCCAATAATCCCAAAAAAAATAAAGGACAATGGGAGAAATTAAAACTCCACCTCAAAGGGGCAGTGCCCATAAACATCGAGGAAGAGGATGAATATGTGTGGGATCCAAATGGAGGAGCATACACGGTTAAAAAATGGTATAAAGTCCTCCAAGAATAGCAAAATCAACAGGAATGGAGCCTGCTGAAAGTAATTTGGAAATCTGAATGCCTTCCTAAAATCAAATCATTTACATGGACTCTCCTCAAAGGGAAAATCCTAACTTCTGATAACTTAAAAAAGAGAGCAATCCAAGGTCCATCTAGGTGTGTCATGTGTATGACAGAGGAAGAATCAATTCAACATCTCTTCTTGGACTGCAGCTAGAGAATGCTAGAAGCAGATTACAAGACCATTGGAAATTAATTTAAACTTCACAAACCCTCTTTTAGATTTTCACAAAACATGGGAGAAGAACTATCCTTACTAAAAAAAATAAGAACACAATAATCAGGATTTGGAAATGCCTCCCTGCGTTCTTGTGTTGCCAGATCTAGCTAGCCAGAAACAAAATTATCTTCAAAGATCAAAAGCCAAGAATAGGCAAAATCCTCTCAAAAACATGGAGTTTAGTATCAGAAAGTATAAACTCTAAAGGAATGACAGTCGTGGACCACAACAACCTTCAGCAAGAAGAGAGAGATTAGTTTGGTAAAGCAATTTTGGAAAACAAGGGGAAAGCAGGACCAAAGAGAGCCCCTACAACAAAGAACTGGAAACTAAGGATGAGCGAAAAAGAACTTGAAGAGTGGAGGAAAAGACAAAATAGTTTTAGTCTCTTTTTCGATGGTGCTTCGAAAAACAACCCAGGAAAAGCAGGAGCAGGTGGAGTAATCAAAGATCCGGATAGGAAAACGATTGCTTCATATGAATGGGGCCTAAGAGAAACCACAAACAACAAAGCAGAAGCTTACAACCTTTTCTTAGGCACAAGGATATTAAAACAACAAGCAATCAAAGATCCTATAATAATTAGCGATTCTGCAATCATATTGAAGCAATGGTAAATGGAAAAAATCCCAGTAACACTCCCATCAATAGAATATATCAGAGGATCCCACTGAATTTAAAAGGATTGGGGAAGGTCAGCCTCAAACATGTTTTGAGAGATCAAAATAAAGAGGCTGACATCCTTGCCAACAAGGCCACAAAAAGTGCAGTAGGAAGTGTTAAGGAAGACAATAAAACTTATTGCTTCTCCATTCCATTATCCTCAACATTCATCGTGATGAAAGAGGAAAGAAAAAATGGAAAAAGGCAGGAAAAAAATGGGAAAAAGCATGATAAAAAACATTCAATCAAGGAGAGTACACCATCAGATCAAAAAGAAGATTTGTTTTCAAAGACACTCAAATGCTATCTACAGGAATTTAAGCAAAAAATCCAAGCAAAATCCAAAACTATCCAAAACACACAAGCCAAAGGTCACATATATCATCTCCGTTTGAGTAGAGTCGATATATGTCTTTTCAGGGTTAGGTTACAGGAAACCAATGGGTTCAAAAATTGTATCCAAATGATCACACTCAGCAATAGTACATACATATCAACGAGCATCAATAGGCCTAGTAATCGTAAGACAAATTTAAATATTGATATAGTGATTGATAAGAAGGAAGAAGTCTCCAGTTCATGGCCTCAAGCCAGTAATGAAATCTTCTCTCAGTTAGTTTCTATCATTTATAAGTGTTTTCTGTTGTTCTGCTTCAACGACAGCCCCTTAGCTATTCCCAAAACCCATCATACTGAGCACACTTCGGTATTATATTACCAACTCCCCATTCTTACTATTTCTCTGTGTATCCTTTCTTTGCTGCAACCCAATATTATCAGGATACACTTCCAACATCATCCCCTTCTTCTCACTCTGTCATTTTCTCCACCTCAACTCTCTCATCAATCCATCATCTACTTCACAACAATGCCCTTTCCTTTAGCCATTCATCACTTGCTTCATCTGCATCACCTTAGTGCCCTCACTACTGGTCATTCTACTCCCGATAAATTTTTGGTATTTCTCTACAAGCAAGGCATCTTAATACAAGCCCAATGTACATCTGGGTCTTCATGGGAGCAGTTGGGTATTTGTAAAGCAACGGGCTACATCAGATCAGAGGAGCAGAGAAAAAGAACTCCAGCAAGAGCGCTCTCAGAAGGAACATAAAAGCTACAAATTACAAAGTCACTCAAAGAATCACAATGGCCTGAATCCAACAGAAAGAGCTGAAAAGAATGAAAGTTGCCCAACATGCAAGGTAAACAGGTTTATGGTCAGGAGGTTCAATCAATCACTTAAGGATCTCAAGGCAGAAATGAAAACTGAGAATGTTTTCAAACAGAGAGACATAGACAAGAAAAAAGCTGAAATAACAGAGCTTAAAGGCAAGTGCAAGCACCACGAGGAAGTGGTTGAATATATCAAGTCAATCAATCAGAGCCAGCAAGGGGAAACCTCCACTAAACAAAGCAAGAAGCGTCATCATCAACAAGAGGAATCAGTGAATTAGTTTTGGTGAGCTTGTTTAAATTTAAATGTACTGCAAGTTTATTTTACTTTTGGGACAATTTGTTTGGCAATATGCCAAGTTAGACAATGAAATCGATAGAAATTTGGTATAAAGTGTAGAATTAGGGACTGCGATCCCATTTACTTCTCTATACTTGAATCATTTTCCTTCCGAATGTAATAGGAGTCTGCTCCTCCCTTTTTTTGCAATATAATCAATACCCGACAGTGTTAAAAAAAATAAATTGGGCTAATGGGGGAGAGTCACGTGGGTTAATTTTATGACATGGTCTCCAGTGGCAGGTCAAAAATTTGTTAAGGGGTCAAGCTTCCCACAAGAATCTAACCCGCAACTAAGCAACAAGCTCCAAGAGTCTCCACCAACATGCCAACACATTATTTCTTAGACAACATAAGGTTCTAACTTTTATTTAAGGTGAAGCACAACATATGTTTTGGGTTGGGTTGGGGCTAAGTCCTAGCCCTAGTCCCCGCACCCACATAACCATGGCGCGGGACTGTGGGCCAAGGCTTAGCCCCAATCCTGTGGTCACAACCCACAACACCAGGCACTGGGAGCATAACAGTTGGCAGAGAATTGGATAGGGGCCAACCAGGTTGAGATGACCCTTCATACAACCGGGAGCGCGTAGAGTAGAAGGTGCCAACCCCTAGGGGGCAAACCCTGGTCACATGGTCGCTATAGGACCTCACCACCAACAAAAAGGAGTGCACCTGATATTTAAGGCCTTAGTGCAGCAATATAGCACCAAAGACATATTTTATGGGTGCATACGACCACGATGCCAGGCGTTGGGGGCCCGACCAGCGGGGGCGGGCGGTAGCCCCAGCCCCTCGGCATGTGACCCCCATACGACCTCAAATTTTAGAAATTGACTGTTAGTGGACTGTTTAATTCCCTGACAATTTGACCGTCTGGTAGGATTGCATGCCAAGTTTTTGCGCCAGTTCCAGGTTTGGGGTGCTCAAGCCAGGTTTGGGTCAAATTGTAGGATGGTTAGCTATGGAATTTGGGAAAAACTTGTAACATGCACAACTTTCTCAATTTTTGGCCAAATGAGGTGCAAAAATAATCTATATGGGGGTTTTTGATAGTTCTAGATCCATTGAAGACATTTCCTTTTAATTCTGAGTATTTTAAATCCGTGAAAACACAATTTTGATCACTTAATGAAAGAGGCCTTGCATTTGAAACTAGACTAGGAGATGTAGCCCAAGAGAGGGGTGAAATCCTTAATCATGTTTGTTGTTATGTGTTTCTGATATGGTATTTTGTTTCTATTTTGGCTGTTAATTGTGTTTAAAAATCATTTGTTTATGTATTTAGTAACTTGATCCATTACCCAAAACACATAAAAATTTCACTTGCAATTTGTTCAAATCTTCAAGTTTTCATAATCAAATCACTTGGATAATTAAAAGTTCGATGAGTGGCTTTTAATTTCTAATTTTATTTTTAGGGATCGACTTATAAATCAAGAAATTGACTCGGTATTTAATAGTTAAACTACACATGTAATTTCCACTTGAATTCTTTTGATAAAAGCTAACTTACATTCGTAAGGGTATGCGAATTTCAAAAAGAGATAGACCTTGAGCAATGATGTTGTTTTAATTTTTATTTTATTTTCAATGCCTTCGATATCTTTTCTTAAATATGTAAATGCCAAATTTAAACTTTAATTACATTTGGATAATCTGAAATTGACTCATTAATTGGAATATTATCTTTAATTCATTGACAACACTTTTGCTTTCAAATTGATCTTTGATTGGCATTTGAATGGTTCATATACTGATGTTGGACATATTTATTAAGTAAAAAGAATATAATGAATGCATGAGATATAAGGTAAATTCCTTAGTTTATGGGTCAATAAAACAATGGTTGAAATCCTTTATTTCATTATTTTTATTAACTCACGGTCCCTTATTAGCATATGGTTCACCTTGTAATTATTGTTCACATATTTAAATCCCAATTTTTTATTAATTATGGTTCAATGATATGGTGGTTTCTTGCATACATAATATCTACTTTAATTCCTTGCTAAATGGTTTAGATATGGACAAAGTGACACAATAATGCTTGACATGATTACACATTATCTCTGAGCAATATTTTTTAGAATTTTTTATGCTAGAGACATGTTTTGGGATCTTTAAACGACCACACGATCTATCATTAAGTAGGTAAAACTGAAGTTGGGGACAAATACACACATGAACTACTTCATGCCATAAAATTTTGTTACTTCAATATTTATTAGTTTAACTAACATTGCATTTTTATCATTTGGGGAACAATACTTGATGAATTAAACTTTCATTTATCTCAACTAAAATTGTTTTAAACCATGTGGTTGATATCAAAAAAATTCATGGCATTTCACAAATCTGCACCATTTATCATTCAAAAAAATTCCAAACGACCTTAGACTAGGTTCCTTTAGAATGAATTAGAGTCTGATCCTAGCCATATTCTCACTCATACTAAACAATGGGCTTAGGATTAAATATAGGGAATCCTTCCTTAGGTTAGAATACCATTACCTAGACCTAGAAGTGAAGGGAAAGGATTTTAAAGTGACAATGGGTAGCTTGTCAAGTAATATCCTTATGTTTTCCATGAGTGAGGTTAGGCCTTCTCCTCTAGGGAGAATCCAAAAGCAATAATAGAGTGTCTTGAAAAATAGGCCCTATAGTCTTACATCACGCTTCCTCTTTCTCCCATCTCTAGCTTGGCCAATACCATGAAACATGTGACCTTTTTGAACTAAGTACCACCACCAAATAGAGGATAGACTATAAAATAACTCATATAGAAACAATATCAAACAGAAGAGGTTGCATTTAGCCCCTGCCAAACTCTGTTCCTCTTACAACCAAACTGAAAACTTCACTTGTGAGATAACCCTACAACGTAAAATTCACATCCTACCCCAAACCAAACCCATGAACAAAAGAGCGATTTGATTGATACTTTTCAAACACATCAGAGAGGATGTCTAATCCCACTTGATGACACGTCAAGGCACTATAGCCAAAATGTTGACTACTTAGAGAATAATATTGACCTTGGTATTGATTCAACATTAATGATGACCCTCTTTGCGTCATCTAAAGCCTCAAACATTGTTCTATGAAGCTTGGATATTTCTAGGAAAGATGGTGTGCCTTAGAGGAAACAAGATGTCCTTAATTTGGCCTTGCACCTTCCTGATGGACATTTCCCTATCCATGCACTAGTTTGATGATGATGATGACTTGAGATCCCTCTAAAAGGGTTGGTACATATTTATTGGTGATGATATCATGTCCTAGCCTTATGACATCACCCTTGATAGGCTTAGAGTGACGACATGGGCTTGGCTCATGTAAATACATTGATGTGGACTTGTTTTAATATTCAAAAGTTGAAAGAATTCAAAATTTGAAAGAATTTGGAAATGAATAGGTGGAATGCAAAGAGGTGTGATTTTCACCTCAGCTTCTTGTATGGAATATTAATAGTCAATAAGTTATGTTTATAAAAGGATGTGCTTTTTGATGGCATAATGGTTAGAGAGTGTGAGAGAATGAAAGAGTTGTTGTGAGTTACCTGCCACAAAGAGAAAGAAGAAGAGGAGTTGATGTGATGCAAAACTAAGAGAAGGTAGAGACAAGAGATGGAGGCATGCATAGTTAATGACCAGGTAAGCCAACATGTTAAATTTTTTATCTACTAGGGGGTTGTTGTCTCCTTTCAGGTAGTAGCCTAAAAAAAAGAGTGGACTGGATCCTATTGAAGAGGGAGTAGGATCCTCCTAGGAAGTAGTAGCTTGCAGAAATAAATTTAAGTAGGAGCCTCTTGTAGGTAGAAGCCTGCAGAAAAGTAATGTAAAAGAGGGAGTAGGACCTTCCCAACAAGTTTTAGCTTGCAAAATAGCAAAGAGGATGGAGCCTCCAAAACCTGATGTAATAGAGGAAGTGGAATCTTGCCTTTGCATGACAACAACAACAAAGTCGTGGTTTTTCCCTTCATGAGTTTCCACTTATATTTGGTGTTCATAGGTGTTTCTTTTATGAATAACTCTTATGCTATGATTTAAATGTTGTTTACATATTAAATCTACTTTTCATACAATGTTATGTTGGTCATTTAGTAGTCCAGATAAATTTTGAAAAGAAAGTAAATGAAAAATTTGATGTCCATGCATGCACTATACTAATTCATCCCCCCTCTCGCTTAGTATAATCAAGTTTCCAAAAATTTGTATAAGAGTTGTTTCCTTTTGTATCAACCTAACAATTGGAAGGTAGACCTGGTTGAATAATGGAATATCAAAGTGTACATGTACTTAGAGAACTTGGTAAATGTTGAATTGATAACTTATGGACCTAATGTTTAGATGTTAGTATGTGATCGATATAGTAAACATTCACCCTCAAAGCAATAACAATAGTGGAGTGCTCAGGCTAAATTTTCTATTTACAACAATCTTCATGATCTGGATCTTGAGACAGTAAGAGATCTCAAATCTGCAAAAAAAATCTTGGATAGGTTGTAGGTCATGTTTTAAGGAGACACTATTAACAATAGTGGAGAAAATGAGGAAAAAGGAAAGGGTGTCTTTGAAAGAAATTGTTAAGTCAAATGAAATCGATTCTACTAGTATGAAAGTGCCTAATTCTCATGAGGAGAATTCAGATGGGAACCAAGCTAAGCTTGACTTAGCCTTGGTTGAAATAGAAATACTTACAATTTAAAACAAATATCAAAAGAAACTTTTGTAGACATGTGATGAGAAAGAACATGAATTCAAAGAATAAATCATTAACCTGAGGATAGAGTTGGAAGAAGCTAGAAGAAGTGAAGAGGTGATGAGCAACCAATTGAAGGAAAGAGAAGAACATTGTGAAAGATTAGAAGCTAAAGCTATTTTAGCAAGAAATGAGTTAGATACAAAGAGAAGACAATGTGAAAAGTTAGAAAAGGAGGTTGTCTCCATGAAAAATAAGTTTGAAAAGGGCAGTAGCTCAAAGACAACCACAAAAGATAATAAAGCAACTCTGAAAAGGCCTATAGGAGAATATTTCAACATCATGATTAGTAAGGAAGTAAATAAAAACAAGCATCAAAGCCAACAATAAAAGAATGATTCAAAGAAAGCATCCTTTGAAAGAAGACCATTTGCTCTTAGAGATAATTTGAGAAAAATTGCAAGGTTCCAAAGGATATCCTTTGCTCCTTTGAAAGATGTCAAGCTTCTCTTGCCAAAGCCTGGGGCATGTAGACATTGACTGTAGGAGAAATCAAACCAAAGATTATCAACAGAAGATGCAAAAAACAAGGAAGATACCTGAAGACAGCAATCAAAGGAAATCATTTATGACAAGAAGACCATCAGTCATCAAGCACACAAGTTCTTTATATGGCTATTGTTATTTGTGCGATGCTTTTGGACATAAAGTTGTTGATTTCAAATCCCATACAAAGAAAAGTGGGAATGAATATGAAAATAACAACGTAAGAAGACATAAGTATTTTCCTCTCTTTCTAAGTCATGTAAGGAACTATATATGTGATCACCTTGGCCACATGGTCAAAGATTGCAAGATACTCATTTCCTTAAAGAAAACTAGACAGAAGAAGGATGCCACTCAAAGCATGTCATACAATAAGATAGAAGAAAACACACAAAGCAAAAGGCAACCCACTAAAATTTGGAAAAGGAAGAAAGAGAAACAAGTGACTTCAATAAAAAAATTGAAGTCAACATCGCTTCAAGGGGGGGCTACTCAAGGAAATGAAAGAAACCATTTGGTTAGTGAAGCCTCTTAGGGGGAGAGCAATCCAAAAAGTGGCTTGGAAGAAATAACAGAATTAATGAGAACTAAGTTGCATATGAGTTGTGATAAATACCTTTATGAGTATTGCAGGCACATCTAAAGCAATAGCCATAGAGAAACTCCAAGTTTTGGCTAACAATTTCAAAAGAAGTTTCAATGCAAAGGATGTAAAATTAAACTGAATCGTTTATCTTCTACATTCCATGGAAATGATGAACACATGTGGGAGATCTCAATGAAATTGTAAATGCCTATTTCAATTAATGAGAACATTTTCTGACACGACTAGATCATGATGAGGGTCCCCAACATGATTGGAGGGAACAAAGTGAACCACCTAAGATGGAAGTTTGATACCTACCTAATCCTTTCCCTTCTATTGCTACAAATTTTCCTACAATAAGACCTATAAACGAAGGATTTATGGGTAGTCCTATATTTAAAGGGATTAGTACATCTCACGTGCCTTTTAATAACTCAATACCATATGTTTCTCATCCAAGAAATGTGAGAAATAATTCAATTGAGTTGAAGGGAAAGGGGGGTCAACTAGTGGATGAAATCCCACACCTTCCATCGAGGATGTGTCTACTAGTGTTTATGTGAAAGGTACAAAGCTAGAGGGACAATGTTTTTTTATGATGATGAAGAGCTTCCAAGTACAATGTCCTCCACTTTCATATAAAGTTCAAATTCAAGAAGTGGTGAACACAATGAGGATTATGTTAGCCTTCTTGAAAGAGAGAGGTTAGACATGGGAAGAATGCAAGGAACCGGTATAAGTAATATCTGTACATCTAATCAAGAAAAATGGATGTGGAGGACACACTGAAACCTTGATGTTGTTAGTATACTAGATGAGACAGAAGAACCATAAGGGCAGCCTCTACTTAGGCATAGATCAATAGGACACATTGTTCCAGGCACTGCAAAAATTGCGACACACATAGGTCAATATTTAGACAATCTACCATCGAGTTCTTGGCCACACAATATTACTAGTGCTCCTTAACATAATGGGGATCCCTTCCATGAGTGGGGAATATCTTCTCGGGAACATAATGAGGCAGTTATGCATGAGGCTACCCTCTTTGGTGGGCTTCCAGGTGAGGCTTCCAACCATTTTTCATATCCACACCAACGTACCTTCCAAAATGAATCTAATATTGGAGTAACAAAACAACCATACAAGAGGAAGATTCCTTAGCCACCATATCTTACTCTAGAAGTAGAGAGGGTACTCCATGAACAATAAGATAATGAGTATCTTGCATCATTACAAGAAAATTGGGAAAAGGATGTGGCCCAACACATGAATGAATGAGCAAAGAAAAACAATACCTTAATGGGAAGTAACAATATACTAGATCCTGGTGGAGGTGCGTGACAATATAGAGTGTCATAAGCAAGCCTATGGTGAAATCGACATGAGCTGAATTTGAGGAGGTATGATGGCATGTGTGGCATACACCTATAGGTTTTGGGAAATATTTGTCCCTAATCGAAGCAATAGGTCTGATTGGAAGCACTTGTGCCTAAGGAGGCCATTACATGTTTTGTGCAACATTACTATGAGTAGATCCTCTACAAAATCGAAGCAAAAATTGCAGAATTGTGGACCAACATTATGCACAAGATTATAGTGAAACATTACCTAGCCAACACACCATATAGTAGTTACATAGCCTCCAAAGCACTACAAAGATCATGTTACAAGAGTAATGGATGCTGAGAACACTACAAATTGGTTTATGGCGAACCTTATGGAAAGCGGACTTGAAGAAGTCTGGTAGCAACACTATAATAATCTAGCAGAGATGTTACATGTTACATAACATTACATGAAGGACTGACATAATTGACAGATACACTAGAGCGGAAATATTAACAAAGCTATGTGTAAGAGATATATGCCAAAGAAGATAACCTGAATTAGAGTTTGTTCGCCACCAAAATTCACAAGAAAGATTATGTTCATGGTTGTTGAACAGAGTGTTAAATCTTGGAAAAGATTTACCATTGCGCTTTATCATCCACATGAGAGTTTTTCATGACTAATTTGATTACTTCACTTTTCCTTATTTGTGTAATAGTGCATTACAGAGATAGAGGTCTGAGAATCGATTACCTCCATGTTTTAAAAGAGAAGAGAAATAAAATGGTGAGAGGCTCAGATTGGGGAAATCGTGGCAGTAACACCAAGTTTGACATCTTAATATCAATAAATACTAGGGTGCAAGTCTAATGAGAAAATATGGAGTGAATGTTCCCATAGGTGTTGTTATTTCTTTAGTGGCAGAAGTGAAGCAAGCCATTAGAGATGTATTTCCTGAAGAAAAAGAGGTTGTTGTGAAAATTCACGTACTTGCTAGCAGTTAAGGATTAGTAACATTTAAAAATCGTTTTGAAGGAGATGTTCATATTTCTAGAATTGATGAAGTGGGGGAAATTGTAGGTAAGATTCTAGGACAAGTTCTTGTTACCAGACATACTGGACTTAGAGGGACACTGATGAGCAAGATGTACATATGCCAAAAATTGTCTCTCATTAATGAAATGTACTTTTCCATTACCCTTAACCATGTGTATGTTAGAGATAAATGTTACTATCAAGTAGGGATTGAGGCAACAAAGGATAAAAAGATCAACAAAATTATTCCCAAACATATATTTTTGGATCATCATGAGGATTTTTTAGCTGTAAAAGGATGGTTGCTCGCTGCAAAATAACACTCGTGTAACATCCCTAGTCAAAATTTCATGTAAAAAAATATAAGACCAAGGTCATGTATTCCAAGTTGAATGTTGGGAAAGACATCCTAGTGTGGGTGTTCATTGACTATTATGGCTAAAGGAATTTGGCAAAGGCAATGGAAAGGCAAAATGACATTTTTGGCACATTTATTTATGAAAATAATGGAAATTAGGAGAAAAGGAAGGTGAAATATCACAAGTTGCATGTGTGGAGTAAAATGAAGGAAATAAAGGAAAATGAAGAAAATAGAGGCCTCATTGATAAAAAGGCTTCTAAGGATCAATGGGTAGGTTTTTCCAATGTAACCTTTTGTCAGTTTAGTGTTGGAGCTCTCTCATTACTCTCTCTCTCTCTCTCTCTCACTCTTGGACACTTAGATTTTTCTTGGAGCACTTTGGCATTGGATCAAGAAAGGAAAAGAAGGCGAGAGGAAGGAAGGAACAAGCAAGGAAGAGTGGGATCAAGCAGCTACAACAAGATTCTTTGTAAGTATCGATTTCCATGTGTGATTTCCTTGCTGTATTTGGCATGCATGGTATTGCATGTGGTTATTTGTTGTCATGACATGGGTTTTGCCAAGTGTGAAAGTGTTTTTAGCCTATCCTTTCCATTTCTGGATAGCCATGGTGTGATGGTGTTATCATGTTTTGGTTGAGCTGGATTGTCGGATGGATTTGAAGCTGAGTGAGGTGGATCTCCGAAATAAAGAACACATGGCCTAGTGATCGTTGAACCAGACTGTGGATTGCAGTAAATCCACTGGCCTAGTGACCCATAAACCGGACTGTGGGTTGCAGTAAAGTGAGCTATTGTGTGCTTCAGTGGGCCTAGGAATCCTCAACCGATTAATGGCAGTATATACAGTAAATCCTAGAGGTGGTTTCCCTTGATTAGGCATACGAATCTTTACCGGTGAATGGCGAGATATATGGTCAATCCTAGAGGGTGGAATCTTGGTTAGGGCCTAGTGATCCGATGTGGATTGTAGTAAAGCTTAGAGACTATGAAACAAGGAAATTCCTCATGGTGTAGGTGGAGAAATCCGATGGCATCTATGCTTATTTTATGGCCTAGTGATCCGGGATGGATTGCGGTAAAACCTGGTTCTATTGATGAGGGTGAGGTGGTGTAGCCTCGAGAAGCGCTGGTTGAGTTTGGTTTTAAGTCCCACATTCATGCTTGGAATATGGAACATGGGTGATTGGTTGAAAGAAGGATTTGGTTCAGCCAATCTATGGTTTGGTGGTTTGTGGAAGTCCCAAACCTGGTCAGAATTTGCATCAATAATATGAGGTTATTTGTCCTTGTTAATTCATGAGTATTATACTAGTTTATATGTGGATTATATGGTTGTTGTTTCCTTGGTATTTTTTTTGTTATTATGTTGGTTATGAACATGTATTATGACAGTGGCTATGTATGGCTCTCATCATGTTTTTACTTTTAAAGGAATCAACAATGTATCTATGGCCTAATAGATGGAATTGCAGCTAATGTGTTGACGCATCAATGCTTCTTAGCGATTGTCAGATAAGTATGAGACCCTTATGCTTAGTTATGTTGTTAATACTTGTAGCTTTCATGTTTGTGACATGTTCGGCGAAATGCTTTTCATGGCTAGTATGGGTCCTGTCTAGTCCTTGTTGATGTTTTTGCAAATGTATCTTTGTTCGGCTATGAAATTTCATTTATGAACCTGTCATTGAGTTTTGGGCAGTGACCTGGGCTCTAGGCCTAAAAAAGTGGCACAAATCTTGGAGTCGTAGGCACAACACTGGGGAAAAAAGTCCTTGGAAGCTCCCTTTCGCTTGTTGAGGGAGCTTCTAGAGCCCCCCCGACGCACCCTTGTCCATATCAAGGGAGCGTCCAAGGGTTTGATGCACTAAAACTTCAGTTGGTCTCAGGGGCTAATTACCTGAGTGGTTGGGATGGCTCTTAGGAGTTTTGTTGTTGATGTGGAAGGTTTATGTGATGTGTTATGTTGGTTCCACTTCCTTAACTGACACATAGGGAGTCGAATCATATCATAGTAACTTCTCGTCACATGTTTACCCCGGTTGGTCAGTTACTTGGGTAAATGTGGGAGAAGGGTGTTAAAAAGTAGTATCAGAGTGGGTTGTGCTCTCTTTGGGTCCTATCTG
Organism: Pinus taeda; assembly: GCA_000404065.3. Taxonomy (NCBI): domain Eukaryota; kingdom Viridiplantae; phylum Streptophyta; class Pinopsida; order Pinales; family Pinaceae; genus Pinus; species Pinus taeda. The sequence continues at coordinate 61,156 of APFE030483339.1, read as the reverse complement.
ATACCACATAGTGGTATTATAGCATGGTTTCATTCACTTTGGGTGGTGTCTGGTTTTCTTTCTTTTTGGGATATCTGATACCATAAAGTGGTATCAGAGCATGGTTCAACCCTTGGACTGGATGGGCGGAATGTGTTTTTCATAAATACATGTAGGTTGTATATGTGCTTGTTATGTATGCATGGTGGTGGTCATTGTTACAGTTGTGTTTTCATGTAGGAGTTGATGATGTTGTTGTTGGGATGCATTTGTCGTGAATGAATGTCAGTTGTATATGCATTTGTTATGCATGTCAATGTCTATAGGTTCTTGTGCATGCATTGTTATGGTTATGGTTATGCATGCATAATAGGTTAGATATGCAATGTGAGGTCATTGTATATAGTTATTTCATCATGATGTAGTTGTTATGATGTGATTCTAATGTGTTGACTAAGATAGAGCAGGAGATGTAGACCATCAGAGTGGGGTTGTAGCACTAGACTTTGGGGTAAGAGAAGATCGTCATACAATTATTTTATGTTTGGCATGTTGCTATGTAAGTTAATGGATTTTTATATGCATAAGGGTTATATACATGTTTTTCATTTTATTGTTGTTGTGGTTACATGCATGGTAGATTCTAGTGAATCAAACTAGTCATATAGTCATGAATGATAGTAACTTTTTATTATATGCATTATTATTGTTTTTTATGTTAGTTAACTTGATGATTATGTTATATGTTAACTTGTTGATTGTTATATGATAGTTACCTTGATGATTATGTTATATGTTGTTTAGGAGTATATTATATGTTAACTTCTTGTTGTTATATGTTAGTTAACTTGATGATTAGGGTTATTGTAGCTAAGATCTTTATGTTATATGTATCATGCTAATTTGGATTGGCCTATGCAAATGGCTAGGGTTATGACATTTAGGTATGAGGTAATTGTTGTGATATTATGTCATACTAATCTAGACTGACTATGCAAATGTGATTATTATGTATGAATGATAATTGTTTATGAGTTTATGATGTGAACATGTTAGCTATTTACTGTTATGGAAATTATGACCTTATTTATGGTTGAGTTGATATGTTGTGAAGTTATATCGTGCTAATCTAGCTTGATTGTGCAAACAAGATAGCCTCCCCTGAGATACATTAAGGTATGAGCTTGCTTATGTCGTCTACTTTGTGCTTGAATGATTTATTATTTTGTCTATTTGGTGTTTGAGTGTTTGGTGTCTATAATGTTGTCTATTTGATTTATTTAACATGGTATGTTTGCAAGTTGGTTGAATGTTTGATGAATTGCATAATATGAGTATGTGTTCAAATGATCTTGTTGTATGTGTTCAAATGATCTTGTTTTAAGATGATTGCACTAACACATATGTATTGAGATAGTTGATATGTATTTGAGAGTAAGTAGGTGATAGTTCTAGCATTATGTTTAATGACTATGAGTTGACTATGGATTATGACATGATTGTTTGTATTGGTAAAGGCTGATTTCAAATTGATAGATTTGATTGTCTTGATATTTGGAACATGTGGTTGACATGTGTGAGCAGTTGCATGGTAACATCCTTAGCATTAGTATGACACTGTAAGGTAACTAGTATGTTGTTTTATTTACTTATGCACTGATAGTCATGTGTTTATGCTAGTATGATGCAGGGGATTGCATGGAAAAAGAGATTTCCATGAAATATTAAAGAAGGCTCAGGTTGAGCTTTCACTTGGAGGCAATGGGAACCATGGGGATGGAGTCATGGTGTTTGTTGCTAATTTTTTTCTTTTAGTATTTGTGATTTGGTTTCGCTTGATTTCATCTTTGTTATGTTTGGTGTAAGGCCTTGCCGCTTTCTTTGCTGTGTCGTATTTTTATTGATTTTCATGGTTTTCTTCTTATTTGTTTCTTGTATTTCCTTTTATGTTTTGAGTCTTGGGAATTGGTTAATGGGAAAGAGGAAAATTAATGGCATTCGGGGAGAGTTGTGTGGTACCCAACAGGTGATGAAAGGCCTGGATGAATCTCAGTGCATGTATAAGGGAAACTAAAGACAAGTGTATGACAACTAGTTGGATTGGTTGGGTCTATTGAGGTAAATGGACGAGGATAGGACAATCATGAGAAATGTAACATAAAGGGTAAAGTAAATGGATTTGATGTTTCAAACGCCTTGGTTATGTTGGGAACTATTGTTCTCAATATTGTGCATGTTGTGTATGAATAAAGGAAGTTCTCTTAACCTTGGCCTTATGATATCTAGTAATTATGTTGTGATCATGATTGCTTTATGCTAATGTTTATATGCATATATGTATGTATGTACATTGTTATCTGACAAGGTCATCAGGGATCATGGTTGTTTTATGTCGATGTTTATATATATACATGTATGTATGTATTCCGTTGTTCGACAAGGTTGTCAGGGATAATTCTTGTGGAGGAATGATTACGTATGCAGTGGAATGGAATGAAGAGGTTCCTGGTTTATGAGGAATCAAGTGGGAAGAGTAGTCATGAAAAATATATGAGTTCAGTATCATGTGAATATGAAAAGATATTGTATGCTCGTATTATGAATATGTTTATGTTATGATGGGTAACGTTGAAGGATACATCAGCGGAATGAAAACAATGTGCTTTGCGGCATGCTAGGATAAACATGGATGGCGGAGAGACAGTGGAAGCAAGGTTGCTTGGTAGAGGTAGTATGGTTTTGGATGTGCAGTGCTATTGTTGTGTATATGTTTTTCATATTGTATATTCAATGGTTGTACCTATGGTGATGTGTAATGTTGTATATGTAGTATTGTGTACATATGATGTTGTATGTTTGTTGTATATATAGTGTTGTGTGCATATTACATATGCAACATTGTGTATAGATGGTGTTATGTACATGTTGGATATGCGGTGTTGAGTACATATGATACTGTGCGCATGTTGGATATGTGGTGTTGTGTGCATATGGTGTTGTGCACATGTTGGATATGCGGTGTTGTGTACATATGATGTTATGTGCATGTTGTATATGCAGTGCTATGTACATATGGTGTTGTGTTCATGTTGTACATATGTTGTTGTGTGCATGACTATACATGTGGTGTTGTGTGCACGTGGTGTTGTGTACACGCTGTACATGTGGTGTTGTGTGCATGTCATGCATGTGGTGTTGTGTACATGTGGTCTCGTGTACATGTCGTGCATGATCAGAATTTCTTCAGCTACCAGGATTAACCAAGATCTTTTACTTTTTTGATGTTAGCATAATTGCTTATGAAAGAGTATGAAACGCCACATGTGCATACTTTTAAAGAAGATGAAACATAACGACGGCCATAAAATCAAAGAACATAAATACATTGATAACGGAGTTCACCTAGTGTGGGTTACATCTCTGGGCCCAATGTCAAGAGTACGGAGGTCTCTTCATTAAATGCTACAAGATGATGGTAACTTAGTACATGGTACATTATTTTTCATTACAAGGATAAATTCCCTCAACCAGAGTGGCATGTCTCTGCACGAGATGTTCTCCCTATAGGAACTCTCACTCATATGTGTTCTCCTTCAGCATGACAAGCTAATAAATTCTCACATGACGTGGCATAAAAGTATCCTTAAACATAATGGTAACAAGGATCTCAACAACAAAAACATCATCTCAAAGAATCAGAAGAAAAGCATGGCATCACCACATTGTATACCTCCACTTTTAGGGATGGATGGAAAATGAAAAGCTCTGCTGATGAAATGGACTGCATTGTTGAATTTGTGGCACGAAATCGTGTCAAAGGACTATAAACTTGGCCCCTTTCTGACGCCATCAAATTCTAGACCCTTGGGAATCTCAAATATTCCCCCAAAGATTCCTTCCTAAAGATGGCTAAAAAATCTGCTTCTTGGATGAAAATTCTGAGCACACTATTGCGCTCCCTGCGAAATTATATGAAAAATTACTATAAAGTCGGCACCATTATGCCTCGGTCAAAATTTAGCCTCCAAGGGAATCTTTTAGATTCCACAAGATTCTGCAAAAATCCTTTGTTGCTAGTTGCCTAAATTTCTACTACTCATATGGGGAAACAGACCACACCATCACATTCCCTGCGAAATTCTGGTTCTTTTGAGTATAAACTTGTCATGATTCTATCATTGTGAAAAATCACCCTCTAGGGAATCTTTTAGATTCCTCACTACATTAGAGAATATTTTGTGGAATATTCCCCTAGAATATACCCCCTCGAAAAATGTTCCTGACTCCTGGTTCCTCCCTCGTGCGCATTGTTCCGTTACATCTTCTCCATCCGCTTGGTCAAATTCATTGGCTGAAGGGTTAAATAGTGTTTGTGTGGCGGAGCAATGTAGTCCGCGTGGGCCATTGGTAATTGGGCACATCAGCTTGGCGGAGGTTCTGGGCTCCAACCCCACGAAACTCCTGTTTTGGTCATATATGGCGCCTCGGTTAAATTTGTATGGTGCCACTCTTTCAAACGGTTACATGTTAACGGTATGCGATTTTGAATGTTTTTGGAACCACCTGAGTGGCAAGCCGCTCACCGGGTTATGCGGGTTCGAGCCCCGCTGGTTCTGCTCTTATACGATATATGGTATTGTTGTTTAGTGGGTTGGGTGGGTCCACCCGCCCACCTCGTTTTTAATACAAATCATTCAATGTTGTTGGGGGGTGGCGGAAATTTATTATTTTTTTTCAATCTATATAGCATAGTTGTTAAAATTTTGGATCCAATTTTAAGGGTTACTAGGCGAATTAAAGAGGAAACAAATTCACCCTTTCCAAATGTCATTTTCCATGCGTCAATATTTTGCCAAATTGTTTCCTCGTTAGTGACTGCTACTTGACCAAGTTTGACGAGAACTTTGACCCACTATAACTTGAGCATACGAACTTGTATTTGAGTGGCATTTATGTGGTTTGGAATCAGGAAGACGAGCACTACGATCTAGTCCTAGTTTGGTTGAAATCCTAGAACTTTGATTTTTGAGCCCTCTTTGAGCGTCTCTAGAGAAACCTGGATCATTCCTCTCCACTGAGGATCCTTTGGTACTCCAAAATCATGAACATAACTTGCAAATTGTTGTGTTATATTGTTTGCACAATAAGTGTCCTGACAGGTCACACTTCCTTCTCCTTCACCCTTGGTCTTCTAAGCCATAATTGATGAACCGATACCTACATCCTCTGCAAACCTATAGTAGAATATTTGCAAACCACATGCCCAATTACATGACCAATCGTGACCCAAGCATACCCATACTTACCAAGATTTTTATAACACACACTCTGTGGTCAAGCTTACATCAGGATAGAATTCAATACCCCAGCTATTAATAAAAGTCCAAAAAAATCATTGTTGCTTTAACAAGTGATGGTGAACACATCATCACTTTTACAATTATATTGTAACACATGATTTACAAAATGTGGCCATGACAAGCTACCATATCTAGTAAAACCATCTCTCACTCATCAAAGTGAGTGACGTTTTTTCCTTCTTGAGATGATGCTTTAGATGGAGCCTCCAACATGTGGCTCTTTGATGTACTCATATGTTGCAATGATTGCAAAAAGTCTTCTTCCTCTAGACATGCTTAATCTTCTTCCTTCCCTAACATGGAGAAGGTCTTTCACGCCTCATCCTCTTTCTTATTGCCATTCTCTTCCAACACTCAACAATTGCATGGTTATGCAAACCACAAAAAATACATGGGTTTTCGATGCCATGATTTATGTTCATCATTAACATGCTTGTAATCAAAATGAAATTTAGAATACTGAGACTTTTTATACCTCTCTTGACTATATCTAGTGCAATTATGGTGATGAGAGCTTGCCTTAGCTCTTCCTTTGCAACGTGCATTCTCATGGGAGGATTGTGATGAGTTCCAATCATCCTCTTTCTCTGATGGCTTCGAAAATGTCTTGGAAGCTTCTGATACCTTTTAGCACTCTCCTTCAGTGTACCCCAAACCTACAAAGCGAGGTATTTGTACAACCTTCAATGGCTAAGTCATTCCTTGGCCATTAACACCAAGTCCTCCTCCTTTATACCCCATCTTGGTAAGGAGTCTCATGCCAATTCCTGAAATGAGTACCTCCATGTTTGCAATAGAAATAACGTCACGTGAAAAAAAAACTGAAGAATGATCAACATTTTTTACCTCAGTTGTTGATTCTGAAACATGTGATGATGGATTCTCTAATCCTTCGTTGCACTTTAATTCTTCCAACGCCTCTTTCGTGACTCATAACTGAAGCTACAATTTCTGCTTCTCCTCTTTTTCTTCTCATAGATGTCTCCTTAATTCAACATTCTCTGCTTGAAGGATCTGATTGATCTCCTCATATAAATTATGAGAAGATGATGAAGAAGATGAATAATCATTGGAGGATGGAGATGGAACATTGTTCTCTCCTCTTTCTTTCTCCTATTCCTCTCTTGCCAGTTTCTCCTCATAATTTGCATACATCATCTCCACCAAGTTTTCCATCCTAAGGAGTTCCTTGTATAAATCTTTGTTGTTCTCCATTTCACTTCTTGTTGTACATTCAATCATTCACACTTGCAATTCACATCAACGAGAAGACCACTCTGATACCAAACTTGATCTGGATCTCTTCAACTACCGAGATTAATGAATATCTTTTACTTTTGTGATGTTAAGAGAACTACATATAAAAGAGTATGAAAAGCCCCATTTATCCATACTTTGAAACATAACGATAGCCATCAAATCAAATAACACAAACACATTTATAACGAAGTTCACCCAGTGTGGGTTATGTCTTCGGGCCCACTGTCAAGAGTGGGGAGGTAGCTTCATTAAATGTTAAAAGATGATGATGAGTACATGGTACATTCTTTGTCATTACATGGATAAATTCCCTCAACCATAGTGACATGTGTATCCACGAGATGTTCTCCCTAAAGGAACTCCCACTCATATGGGTTCTCCTTCAGCGTGATAAGCTAATAAATTCTCACATGACGTGGCATAAAAGTATCCTTAAACATAATGGTAACAAGGATCTCAACAACAAAAACATCATCTCAGCACATCAGAAGAAAAACATGGCATCATTGCATTATATACCTCCACTTTCGGGGATGGCCCGAAAATGTAAAGCTCTGTTGATGAAATGGACTGCACCATTGAATTCATGGCGTGAAATTGTGTCAAACAACTATAAACTTGGCCCCTTTCTAACAACATCAAATTATGGACCCTCAGGAATCTCGAAGATTCCCCCAAAGATTCATTCCTAAAGATGGTCGAAAAATTCATCGCTCGGATGAAAATTATGAGCACACCACTGCGCTCCCTATGAAATTATGTGAAAAATGACTATAAAGTCGGCATCATTCCACCTCGGTCAAAAATCAGCCTCTAAGGGAATCTTTTAGATTCCACAAGATTTTGTAAAGATTCCTTGCCACTGGCTACCTATATTTCTACTACTCGGATGGGGAAAAGGACCACAACATCACGTTCCCTATGAATTCTGGTTCTTTTAAGTATAAACTTGTCATGATTCTGTCACTATGAAAAATCATCCTCCAGGGAATCTTTTAGATTCCTAATTGCATCATAAAATAATATGTGGAACATTCCCCTGAACATACCCCTCAAAAAATGTGCCTGACTCTTGGTTTTTCCCTCATGCGCATTTTTCCGTTGTGTCTCCTCTGTCCACCTAGTCGAATTCATTTGTTGAAGGGTTAAATAGTGTTTGTGTGGCGGAGCTACCAACGTAGGTCATGTGGGATGTTGGTAATTGGGTGCATTGGTTTGGTAGAGGTTTCAAGGTCCAACCCCACAGAACCCTTGTTTTGGTCATATATGGTGCGTCAATTAAACTTTTATGGTGTTTCCATTTCAAATGGTTACATGTCAATGGTATGTGATTTTGTGACATTTTTGGAACTGCCCGGTTGGTAGGTTGACCCACTAGGCCTGGCGGGTTCGAGCCCCATCGGTTCTGCTCTTATACGATATACGGTATGGTCATTTGGTGGGTCGCGTGGGTCTGCCGATGGTTGGAAGGCCCACCCCGTTTTTAATACAACTCGTTCAATGTTGTTGGGGGGTGGCGACCATCCCAATTTTTTTTTTCAATTATATAGCATAGTAGTTAAAATTTTGGATCCGATTTTTAAGGGTCACTGGGCAAATTAAAGAGGTGAAAAAGTCACCCTTTTCGACCTCCATTTTCCGTGCGTCGAGATTCTTCCAAATTATTTCCTCGTTAGTGACTACCACTTGGCCAAGTTTGATCAGTTATAACTTGAGCATACGAACTTGGAATTTAGTGTAGTTCGTGCCATTGGAATCAGGAGGAAAAACGCTATGATTTGGTCCTATTTTGCATGAAATCAGAGATGTTTTATTTTGAGCCCTCTTTGACTTTTGAGCATCTCTTGAACCACCTGGATCAATGCATGTGGTGTTGTGTACATGTGGTATTGTGTACACATTGTACAAGTGGTGCAGTGTACATATGGTGCCGTGTACAAGTTGTACAGGTGTTGTGTACACGTGGTACTATGTACATGTGGTAATGCACATGTCATACATGTTGTGTTGCGGGCATGTGGTACTATGTATGTGCACAGTTTAGTCGTGGTATCGTGACATGTGTATTCGTTGTGTTGTACTATGTGTACATATATGTATTGTGTTGTATATTGTGTGTAAGTGTATGCATTGTGTGGTGGTGTACACCAGATGTAGGCGTATGTATTGTGTTTTGTTGTACATTGGGTGTAGGTGTATGTATTGTATGTTAGGTGTAGGTGCATGTATTGCATGGTGTTGTATGTCGTGTGTGGTTGTATGTGTGTGATGCACACTATGTGTATGTGCACATGGTTGACGAGAAGACATTGGGTGTTTGTTGGGTGTGGCAACCGATTTGAAGTGCATACAGAATAAGGACAAAGTTAGAAGCTAAGGATTGATTAAAGGATAAGTATAAGTATTTTATTTCAGTTTTATTATGCATGTGATTTATAATTCTGGTCTATGATGATTACATATGATCTATGATTTTGGTTTATGATGGTTACATGTGATATATGATTTTGATCTATGATGGGTGTGTTTTGAGCTACCTGATGTGATATGTTTATACATGATAATTTGGTCAAAGATGCTAGTTTGACTTGTTGTGACAGGAAGCGAACAAAATTGCAAGTGTACCTTATTGACGGACTATCAATGAGGTATGATGTGAATTTTTTCAATTTATTTTAAATACAATGGCACTTATGTGCTTGGTACAGGAAAGCATGGAAAATGCATAGGTTGGATGGTTGAAATTTATTGCAAGAATTAGCAGCATAGTGAAAGAAATTGGAATAGGTAGTAATATGTTGGTAAAGCACTTCAAGAGAAGGGTCTTTGTAGGATATTGGTACCCAATAGTGTCCATTGACTTCCATGAGCATGTTATGGCTGGTATGATGGTTTTAAGGTAGGTATATGCCTTTTGACCTTCCAATGCGAGGGAGTCTTTCCAAGGGATGGATCGCTCAAGAGAGAGGATGTCAGGGAACTTGAATGGTGAGTGACTGTACGAAAGAGGTGACTAGATTGCCCGAGAGACTGTGTAGCAGAGAAGGGAAGGTCGAGGATGAATTTTTTTTGGTCATTAGGATTGCCAGATGGAATTAGATGCAAATTGGGAGTGCGCCCTGGAACAATGAATATGTAACTGTTCGTTGAGAGGAAAAGTGGCACAAGATTGTAGCACTGGACATTGAATGCAACTTTGATTGTGGTAGTGTATTCTAGACTTCCTCAGAAAGAAGTGAATCTTGACATTACTTTGAGGGTGGAGATGTGAGCCTCTGGATTCCCTTGTTGCAAATGAAGGCATCATATCCTTTTATTTGTTGGTTGAGAAAATTTTCATATGTCTATATGTGTATCTTATTGTAAATAATGTATTGAGCTAAGTTATAGAGCTCCATGGGCAGTATGTTTGGTTGCAATGGTCTTGTTGGTTATAGCTGTCATTAAACATTGAAGACGGTGTTCCCCCAAGGAGGAGGGTTTTGTAATAGCCCTGGTCAAAATTTCATGTAAACAAGTATAAGAACAAGGTCATGAGGCACATATTCCAAGCTGAATGTTGGGCAAGACATCCTAGTGTGGGTGTTCATTGGTTATTATGGCTAAAGGAATTTGGCAAAGGCAATGGCAAAGGCTTTGGAAAGGAAAAATGGAATTTTTCGCACATTTATTTATGAAGATAATGGAAATTAGGAGAAAATGAAAGTGAAAGGTCACAGGTTGCATGTGAGGAGGAAAATGAAGGAAAATAATGGAAAATGAAGAAAATAGAGGCCTCATTGATAAAAAAAATTCTAAGGATCAGTGGGTAGGTTTTTTCAGTGTAACCTTTTGTCAGTTCATTTTGGAGCTCTCTCATTATTCTCTCTCTCTCGCTCTCTCTCTTGGACACTTAGAGTTTTCTTGGAGCACTTTGGCATTGGATCAAGAAAGGCAAAGAAGGAAAAAGGAAGGAAGGAGCAACCAAGAAAGAGCAGGATCAAGTAGCTACAACAGATTCTTTGCAGGTATCGATTTGCATGATTTCCTTGCTAGATTTGGCATGCATGGTATTGAATGTGGTTATTTCTGTCATGGAATGGGTTTTTCCAAATGTGACATTTTTTTCAGCCTAGTCTTTCCATTTTCATATAGCCATGGTGTGATGGGTTTCTCATGTTTTGGTTGAGTTGGATTGTTGAATGTTTTCAAAGCTGAGTGAGGTGGAACTCCGAAAGAAAGAACGTGTGGCCTAGAGATCCATGAACCAAACTGTGGATTACAGTAAATCCATTGGCATAGTGACCCATGAACCGGACTGTGGGTTGCGGTAAGGCCAGGTATTGTGTGCCTCAGTGGGCCTAGGAATCCTCAACTGGTTAATGGCGGGATATACGGTAAATCCTAGAGGTGGTTGCCCTTTATTAGGCCTAGGAATCCTTACCGGTGAATGGTAGGAAATAAGGTACAGCCTAGAGGGTGGAGTCTCAGTTAGGGCCTAGTGATTTGATGTGGATTATGGTAAATCTTAGAGACTAGGAGATACGAAAATTCCTCACGGTGTAGGTGAAGAAATCCGGTGGCATCCATGCCTGTTTTATGGCCTAGTTATCTGAGATGGATTATGGTAAAGCCTGGCTCTATTGATGAGGGTGAAGTGGTGTAGCCTTGGGAAGCCCTAGTTGACTTTGGTTTTAAGTCTCACATCCATGCTTGGAATATGGCACAGAGGTGATTGGCTAAAATAAATATTTGATTCAGTCAATCTATGGTTGGGTGGTTCTTGGAAGTTGCAAACTTGTTTGGCCTTTGCATCATTAATATGGGGTTATTTCTCCTTATTAATTCATGAGTATTATACTGGTTTATATGTGGATTATATGGTTGTTGTTTTCTTGGTATTTCTATTGTTATTATGCTAGTTATGAACATGTATTATGACAGTGGATATGTAGGCTCTCATCATGTTTTTACTTGTAAATGAATGAACAATGTATATATGGCCTAATAGATGGAATTTCAACTAATATGTTGATGCATCAATGCTTCTTAGCGATTCTCAAATAAGTATGAGACCCCTATGCCCAGTTATGTTGTTAAAACCTGTAGCTTTCATGTTTGACAAAATGCCTATCATGGCTAGTAGGGGTCCAGTCTAGTCATTGTTGATGTTTTTACAAATGTATCTTTGTTCCACTATGAAATTTCATTTCTGAACTTGTCATTTAGTTATGGGCAGTGACCAAGGCTTTGGACCTGAAAAAGTGGCACAAATCCCATAGTTGCAGGCACAACACTAAGGAAAAAAGTCCCTAGAATCTTCCTTTCCCTTGTTGTGGGAGCTTATGGAGCCTCCCATATGCACCCTTGTCCATATCAAGGGAGTGTCCAAGGGTTTGATGCACTAAAAATTCAGTTGGTCTCAGGGGTTGGTTACTTGAGTGGTTGGGATGGCTCTTGGGAGTTATGTTGTTCATGTGGAACATCTGTGTGATGTGTTTTGTCGGTTCCACTTCCTTAACTGACACATAGGGATTCAAATCATATCATAGTAACTTCTCATCACATGTTTACCCTGGTTGACCAGTTACTTGGGTAGATGTGGGAGGAGGGCGTTACAACTTGACAGTTACAAGTACTAATCAATGTTCATATGAATGATGAAATAATAGGTTGTTGATTTTTATTGTCCACAGAACCCCTTGTCATTGATGTAATAGGGGGAGGTAAGCAGAGGTTAGGAGAAATAAGGAGAAATAAGGAGAAATGTTTCTCAAGATAAAATGGGGAGGACCAATGTGTTTCCATCAATGCGAAAGGGGGAGATTGTTGGTGAAGTTGTCATTGATGGAAAAAGGGTGTTAAATGTATACTTGTTGAAGGTTTCCTTGTTGAATTTTTCCGTATGAATATAGTTTGATGTTGATGTTGTTGAGTATGTGTTGGCATATGTTGTGATGTATTGCTTGCATATTTTTTGATATTAAGGTTGATAATGTTGATGTGCTTGTGATGATAACAAAGAGATGTTGTAGAGGTGATGATGATAGAGTTCCAAAGATGCCTTAAGAATGTGTGATGCAAGAGTTTGTAGAACTTAGTGAAGACTTTTTTATTTTTCCCTAATTTAGTGGATAGACGAAGATCAGAGTCTAGCTACCAGCATTCGCAACCCAAATTAACAATGGATTGTTAGCTTTCGCACCCTAGATTAGTAGTGGGTAACAAGTATTTGTGTTCTATAGCATGGTTAAAGAAAACCTTCAGCTTTGGAATTTGTAATAACTGAAGTTGGCTTACGATATATGTTGTTTGAATATTTCAAAATTCATTTTGTTTGTTTTAATATTCAAAAGATGAATGAATTCAAAATTTGAAATAATTTTGAAATGAATCGGTGGAATGCAAAGAGGTGAGTTTTTCCCCTTAAAATATTGTATGGAATACTTAACATTCAACAAGTTATGTTTATAAAAGGATGTGCTTTTGGATGGCAGAATAGTTAGAAAGTGTGAGATAGATGAAAGACTTGTTGTGAGTAACTTGGCACAAAGAGAAAGAAGGAGAGGAGTTGATGTGATGCAAAATTGTGGAAGAGAAGGAAATTACAAAGAGATGGAGGTATGCAAAGTTAAAGACCAGGTAAGAAAGCATGTTAAATTTTTTAACTACTAGGGGATTTTTGTCTCCTTTCAGGTAGTAGCCTGAAAAAGAGCAGGTTGGAGCCTATTGAAGAGGGAATAGGAGTTTCCTATCAAGTAGGTTTGCATAAATAATTGAAGTAGGAACCTCCTGTAGGTAGAAGTCTGCAAAAAATTAATGTAAAAGAAGTAGTAGGAGATCTCCAACAAGTTGTAGCTTGCAAAATAGCAAAGAGTTTGGAGCCTCCAAAAGTTGACGTAACATAGGAAGTAGGAGCTTTCCTTTCCATCACAACAACAACAAAGTCGTGGTTTTTCCCTTTATGGGTTTCCACTTATATCTAGTATCAACATTTGATGCTTCTATGTGTGTCTCTTATGTTGTGATTTAAATATTGTTTGCATATTAAATATGTTATTCATACGACATTTTGTTCATTTAATGTCTAGATAAATATTGAAAAGAAAGTAAACAAAAAAATTGATGTCCATGAACACACTATACTGATTCAACCCCCCTCTCAATATAGTCAAGTTTCCAACACATTCGATCGATGAGATGATGTAAAAGGGCATAGCAGCAAACAGAAGTGACTAAAGTCCCACCAAAAATTGAGAAGACTGAAACTATCAACTTAGTAATGGAATTAAGCATGAGTGACATTGCTAGAAAGGCAATGCAGAGAAAAATGGATCTATGGAAGCATGCTCTAGAAATGTTCTTTCAGATGTTTTAAGAAACCATTAAAATATAAATGTCTAATATGTTATCTATTTCAAAAAAAAAATCCAAACACTCCGAGGTCAATGAGATGTATCTGAATAATGTTTGAAATGTCTGATATGGCATGTATTCAAGATATTTTGTTGCTTTCACCAAAGGAACTATGGGTTTTTTATTTTACAATAATATTTTGCCATGTTCAATTAAAATAGAGAGGGAGGTTTATAGATTAAGATAGTCTTTAAAAAAAAAAAAAAAAACCAATAGTTTACCACATGCAAGCTATGAGATTGCACAATATGTGAATGAAAATGAAATTGTTGGAAATTTTAACAATGTAGAGGAACCAACTAAAATAATTAATATTGATAAGTAGCCTCTACAGATGGCATTAATACCTCCCTAGGGCACTGATATATGATTTGTAACTCATTGTTATGCAACAATAATACAAACTTTTGACTTTACCGTGGAAAAAAAATGGAAAAGTTCAAAATTTAAGTACACAATGAATTATTACACAGTTCTACTACCAAAAATCTTGTTTAGAAGGCAGGACGAAAAAAATGAGGCGTAACAAAAAGAATAGATTGAAGAATCATTGCTAACAAGGATAAATGTTCCAGTGGCGACAACTAAGTGGGATTTGGAAAGTTAGTCGATGTTTAATTTGGTAATTACATTGATAGGCATACCTATTTCAACTCAAGGTGGATGTAGGCTTGCAATATTTAAGCCTTTTCCTCTTGCGCGTTACAATGGGTAATAAATATTTTTAAATTTGTAAAGGTGTCGGTAGGCAGAAGTGGAAGTGTTGGTCACTTCATGAATTATGTTCGTTTAGAATTTTCTATGCCACATGTTAGATGGCAATGTGAAGCATTTTTTTTGTCCATCGCCTGTCACATATATTCGCCATCACGTTATGTGTTACTAATGCCCTATGTGCATGGATACAATTCAATGTAAGGAATTCACGAGGACTAGACTTTAAAAAAAAAAATCATGCAGAATACAGTACAGACAATCAAGTTGTGTTGTTGAGGACTGCTCGCATTGGTTGTTTGTTTTGTTGCTATCAAAAATGCAGATGACCACCATTATACCTTCGTTGTAAGTTGGTTTGTTCACAATTTTCTTGTTTTGTTTTTTAAGGCCCATAATCTTGGAAACACAAATCCATTGTGTATAGGATGTCTGTAACATTTTATGTTTTAAATTCTTGTACAGATTGAACCAAAGACCTTTTCCTTTTCCAGTGTATGTGGTAATCGATTTTAGAGGTCTTTCAAAATAATTTTTTCTTCCAAATGGAGTTGAACAAATTATGTTTCAACAAATCCTTTGTCTAACTCAAAAAATAGTAAATCACAAAGTCCATCACTTCGACTGTAGTTGTATTTGTGGTAAGATGGAGTAAATTGAATTCCAATTTTATGAGTTAAAAAATGAATCTTTAAAAAATAAATCTTCAAATATTTTATATTTTTTCAATAAATAATAATTATAATATATTTTTTCAAATACCCTCGATGGGGGTGAGCGATCAACGGTTCATGTGGCCTCGGGGCCTACCCCATCCACCACACGTCAGACATGTCCTCAGTCGTAAATGGCATTTAATCGATGGTGTGTCTGGACAATGAAGCCTCTAGAGGCATTGGGCATACTTATTTCTCTCCTTAGGCAAATTTGGAATCACTTTGTGAATTGGGAGACGAATGGAGGGAATATGGAGGCAAGTCTCTATAGTGGCTGCCAAGAAGTCTTGCTCTGGGAATCGAATGGGCAATGAGAAATTGAGGAAGGGCTTAATGTTGTAGTTTCATTACTTGGACACTCTTGTACATTCATTTAGGATTCAAGTGCACGACCATCCTACCCTGGAGGTCTCCTTCTCTATCTAGAAATTGCAAACACAATCGATGACTTCTACAAGCATTTTTGGTCTCTATCCTGGTATCCACTCACTTGCATTGACATATTCCTACTATCCAACTTGTGGTTTCGACATGGGTCATTTGAGTTTGTGGTTATAGGAACCTGATTTTCTTCTTTGGGGTTATTGTGCTCTGAGTATTGGGTTCACCTATTAAGGTCCAACTTGTGGTGCTCCAGTGTTGAAGAGTTGTTTTCAATTCCCTCCAGGTTGTATTTTCTATCGCGTTGCCTACTGCTTCGGTGATAAAGCCTCTAATTCCCAAAGGTCTATTCCCATCCTGTTACATATTTCCTAGTGGTGCCTTCAGTCTAGCCTCTCCCTGGAGTTGTTAGATTGTGTATGTCGTCATTTTGAATTTGAAAAATCTATTAGTCTACAGGATTGTTGCAGAGCAATGCCTATCTAGGAGAAATGGTTTGGGTGGGGAATTGTATTAAATTCAAAAGTCCTTCACGTTGCTTGGAAGTACCATCTGGTTTTGGTCGAAAATTTCACCACCCTTGGTCTTTGCGGGGTTAGTTGAGTATTAGGGCCTATTTAACTTTCATCTGGGTTGGTTTATTGTTGTCTGTTTATGGGTCCCTTTGATTTTGAAGATTAGGAGTCACGTAGGAGACTTTGAGTGTGTGGTTGACCAAGTAGTGGTCAAGGTCTGGGTTATTGTTTTGTATGCAGTTATGCCTCGGCAACGGGGATGACCCCATAGAGGTGGCAGCCAGCAAGGGTAGGTCGCGGAAAGAGTTGGTAGAGATAGTTCGTCCACCGAGTAAGAATCTGCGAGCATGTATAGAGAGGGCGAATTTTCCAGGACATGAGCCACTCTTTGGGTCATGTAGATCAGTCAATCACCTTAGAATCAATAGTTGAACAATTGAGGGGAATCCAAGCCAACTTGGATATCCTCAAAGAGCACATATGAGGACTGAAATGAGTTAGTGGCCTATATGAACGATATTCAGTTTATCCAGACAAAGATACAAGAGCAACTGGCCAATGTGCACAGGAGCCAACGACGCACTAATGATCGCCTACATGAACTTAAGGCCATAATGGAACACATCGATTTCCATATGCCCGAGCGACATGGCCTAATGCTAGCTCCACCCACGTGTCCTCCTCAACTGCCATCTTGATATGTCATCCACATGATTTCTACTTATTTTGTCTCTCTTTTGGCATGTATGGTTGTCTAGCCCTTCAGAAATAAAAGATCAATGGAAAACTCTTATGCACTATATTATGACTCTCCTAGCTAACAAATTTGGTTGGAGTGAAGCTGGGAGAACCGTTGAAAACCATTTGTTATTTTGTATTTTCCTGATCATATAACATAAGTTTTTTTTTACTGACAAAAAATATATATATTTTCAAATAAATAATAATCATAAAAACTTAAAATCATAGATCATACATTTATTTAATGTGAAATAGAGGTTAATATAAGCTTATGGTTGTGTATTGACATATATGAACCACATTTATTAATGTGGTTTTGATTGAGTAGTGATAGGGTAGTGTAAACAATTATTTATTTATATTTTTTTGATAAAAAAAAAATTACTCCATGTCCTGGAATATGTTAATTGTATCATTGAAAATTGAAATATTTTTTATAAAAAAATAAATGTATTTATATATCAAAAATATAATTGAAATAATATAAAATAAACTTATAAAAAATCATATAATTAAAATTTCAGAAAAATTACAAAATGTTAAAAAATTAAAATGCAAAACGATGAAAGCTTTTGTCTTTTAACGGAAAAACGGTTAGAATTCTTCATTATTATTAACCAAAATATCACTAAGGCAAAGGCAAAATCTCCTAGCCTCATGGTATATGTCGGTACCATGCACATCACATTCGAAGGCCTTCAGTACAGTTAAGAATAATCCATGGCTTCGTTGCTCTAGTCTCGACCCTCTCATTAGTGAACTTGTTGATTGCACTGTTACAAAGCCGTGAAGAAGTTTGTTAGCACCGTAGAACAAAATAACAACAGAAAATACATTAGAGAACAACAGAACAACATATTTGAGCCCACAACATCGCAACATATTTGAGCCCACAAAATATTTGGCACTGTTGTTTCGTTTCTTCTGGGGAATTTCGTCGCAAATCTGAAAGTGAGAAAGAACAGAGGGGCCAACCCGACCACCGTATCAGGGTACAAAGTGTGGCAACAACCTCCCAGTGACTCTAGAGCGACCAACAGCATCGACATCAGACATTAACGTTGTCGACCATCTTACACGTACTGAGATTGCCTCAAATTTCTGGAGAACTGCACGTATATCTCTATAGACAACCCACTCCATTGGTTCTTATCAAGAGCTCACATTCAATCAGTTCCTCAAATCGATTGGGAACAAGGATATTTCATATTTCATATCTTCGCTCCCGTTTCAGATTTGCAACTTTAAAGAGTGGTTGTGGAATTAAGTTTTAGGGTTTTACAAGTGGTTTCATTTCAAAATGGGAAACAATGGTAAAGAAATCTCAAATTTGTGGAAACAAATCACTTAGGCCAAGTCAAAATTGCTTTAGCAAACAAAACAAGGAAGTGGATTTGGGCAAATGCAAAACAATATCAGAGCATTTTAAAGCACAAACTTTCTCACTTTAAATAGGAACAAAAAAGAAGAAAACAATCTTAGAAAAAGAAAAAAAATAAGAGCAACGAAAATAAATAAGAGTCAACCATTTATAGTCCCACATCTACATCTCTTACTTGATCATCAACTATCTATGTCCAGGAACTAATGAAGGCCAGGGCAAGGCTGGAAATTTTGGAAGCCAAAGAACATGAAAGGGACCACAAAATTTCAAAGATTACACTTGCAAATCAATGTTTAATGGAAGGTAATAGGATTATAAAAGAGCAAGTAACAATGCTAGAAGAGGCTTTGGAGACAAGAAAACAAGAATGGGAAAATATTAAGAAAGCATGGCAATGGAAGCAAACAAGGAAGTGATCATCTCTAAAGAAACTCGGGTGGATACACAAATATCTCAGCAGGTAGTCATTTCCAAAAAAAAGGCAAAAGAGAACAAGAGGACATGGAAGAAAAATAAGATGTAAGTGCTCGTAGAGCACATGAAAGAGAACACAAAGACAGAAAAGATAGGGAAACAAAATTTATTATCAAAGGAATAAGACACTATGGAAAGAATGAAATCACTCTCAATTTGACAAGAGACTTTTTGAAAGAGAAATTACATTAAGGAAGGAAAATTTGCCAAGCAAGGAGGGTGGTAACGATATGTGAAGAGAGGCCTTGACCCATAAAAGTCATCATGGCAAGTGTGCAAGACAAACACTATCTCATAAGCAAAAAGAAACTTTTGAAAGGATCACACTTCTTCTTAGATGAAAATCTAACTAGCAAACAACAAGAGGAGAGAAAAGAAGAAGTGGAGAAAATTAGGGCATCAAGAAATGAAGGGAAAAGAGAATGGTTGTACAACGGTAAAGAGGTTATTTCAATGTTTGGGCCTCATGACAAAGTAGGGAAACAAGTTGACAATAAAGAAAAAACAGTGAATTCTATAATAGTGAGGAAAACAATAAGATCAACATGGATGAAAAGGGGTGAAGACTCAAATTTGAGTCTTGTGTGCCAAGTCGTGTAGCAATCAAATCCTACCTAGGTCTACCTAAGTCTAGTTTGTTGGAATTGTAGAGGTTACCCTTAAAGGAGGGGACCTGGGATAGGGCCTATTGTAGAAGGTAGAGACATAATTTGTCTCACAAAAACTCATGAGCATGATGGTTGTAAAACTCCTATGTTTGATGGTTATTTAAAATTAGCAGTTTTGAACGAGGCAACAAAAAATGGCAAAGGGTATGGAGGATTAATTGTTTTTAGTGAAAGAAAAAGAAGGTCGTCACATTCCATTAGTGAAAGAATATAAAAATAAACAATTTTTATGGTTCAAGATAACAGAGAATGAGAACCACATAATAGTTGTAACATGTTATTTCACACCTCAAGTCTAAAAAATTGCAAAAATAAGGGGCTAGATAGCAAAGAACCATATGCAGCTTTAAAGAAATATATTGTCGTATATTCTCAGTAGGGAGAAGTTCTTTTAGTGGGATATTTCAATGCTAGAACAACAAATCAACAAGCTAGTATTTTTTGTTGCAAAGAGGATCACAATCCTATCTAGCTCATTGAAGAGGAGAATCCCCAATGGTTGAGATGTTCAGAAGATGACAAAGTTAGAAATCATTTTGGAGAGGTTTTTCTCACGTTGTGCAGTTCTTTCAACTTAATTATCTGCAATGATCTAGATAGATGGGAAAGATTTGGAAAGTTCATTTGCAACACATACAATGGGGCAAGTGTTGCTGACTATGTTATTTGTTCACAAAACTTAATAAAAAGGATAGATGAATTTAAGATTGGAGAGCATATGTGGGACTTAAAATCATACCATAATCCAATTTATATCAAGCTATATTGGTTAGAAGAAAGGCAACATAGGAGGAAAACGCAATGTTCTCTATAATCGATAGCAAGGGGAAAAATTCTTATAACACAAGAAAATTGCGCTATCTTGAAAAAAAATCTTGGAGTGATCAATTCAGAAGGGGAAGAGTGGTTCCCAAAGCCTCAATAGTCATGAGCTAAGAAATATAATTCAGAGTGCACTTGAGAAGTGGAAAAGAGAAAAAAAAAAGGAAATCTGAATCAAATTGTTTTCCTGTAAATGCTTGGTTTGATGAGGAATGCAAAATGGCAAGGAAAACCTTGAAAAAGGTAGGCGAGGAGAAGATGAATGTAAAGTTATATAAGCATATTTTAAAAACTAAAAAAAAATGAGTTCATGCAAACAAGGCGAGAAGAATTAATTTATCTAGGCAAGAATAAACCAAAGCTTTTTTGGTAGGAACTTTAACCAAGGAAGAAGAAAATTGAAAATAATATTACAACCAATCAATGGTTTGACTATGCAAGGAAACTTTATGAGAAAGAATCAGAGGATGAGACTCCTCCCAAGATCAAAACAACTACAAAGGTTTTCACATTACACGAAGTGGAGACAGGGATTAAGAAGTTGAAAATAGGAAAGGAAAAGGACTTGGTTGAACTTCAAGCAGAATATCTAAAGTGGGGAATGAAGATTCTTGCACCGCACATCATGGAAATATTCAACAACGTCATTAAGCAAGGATTCCCAAGAGATTGGACAACTAGTCTAGCAATACCCCTTTTTAAAAGTGGAGACATTAACAACCCTTCCAACTATAGAACCATTATGATCAATCCTTTGTTTTCAAATCTCTTCAGCGACATGGTAGAAAATAGAATCAATAAGTGGGTGGAAGTAAAAGAAAAGAGGGCAAAAGGGCTAGTAGGTTTTAGGCTGAAATGTTCTACAGTAGATCATGGTATCACGTTGAGACACATTATTTAAAAGGTTTTGGGTGGGTGGTGGGGGGGGGGGGGGGCGCGGGGCCAAGAAGAAGTGTTTTGTTGCTTTGTTGACTTCAAAAAGGCATTTGATACGGTCCCTAGAGATAAGTTGTGGAGTAGAATGGAATAACTTGAAATTCCTTTGCATTATAGAGTCGTTGTCCATAGGCTTTATGAAGAGGTGAAAGCAAAAAATTAGAACTTCAACAATCATTTCAGAAAGATTTAGAAGTGATATCAGAGTCAAGAAAGGTTTCCCTTTATCCCCTACTCTTTTTGGTTTATATATTGATAAATTGGAAGAATGGCTAAATCTGCAAGGTGGGGATGGTGTTCGGTTGGGGAAGTTTGTGATAAAACTTCTTTTATATGCTAATGACCTTGTATTGATTGCTAAATCGATCAAGGGATTGCAGATGCACCTATATTCCCTTAAGCATTTTTGTAAAGCAGTGGGGATGCAAGTCAATACCAGCAAGACCAAAATAATGATTTTCTCAAATAAAAAGAAGCAGAGCCATCATACGTTCTTCTTTGAAGGCAACATTCTTGAAGAAGTAAATGAATACAAATACCTCAGGACTAATTTCAAAAACAAGCTTAATTGGGAGGGTTGAAGAAAGAAGAGAAGTTTAGGAGGGTGGAAAGCATTATATGCTCTTCAAAACAAATATAGAGAGGTAGAGTTATGGGATTGGAAAACGATTAAAGTGATTTTTGGGCTTCTAGTTTGTCCAGTGATATTATATGGGTGTGAACTGTGAGCTAGCACCATCATTGTCTCAAAATGGAAACAAATTGTGAAAATCCAACCAAAAACGCTTGATCATGAGGAAGTTTAAAATAAAAATTTTGGTTCCTTATCAGATAATGTTGAGTGAAACAGGACAAAATCCCATTGAAGCAATTGCTATGGTGTGTCTCATAAGGTAACAACAAAGAATTGAGAAAATGGGAGAAGGTAGATGGCCTAAAGTTATCTTCAATGAAGGAATGAGTGAAAGAAAGAAATCATGGATGTGATAAAACAACCACTAGATGCAAAAATTGAATATTTACCTCAATGCATGTCCCACAAATAGAAAGGAGTTAAAGAGTTTTGTTATGGAGAAGTTTTGTAAGCGTTTATGGGGAAAAGATTTGGGTAGCAAAAAGAAGTACTATGTTCAGGAATTCAACCCCACTTGTGATCTCCAACAAAAAGAGTACATTGGAGCTAACATTCCATGTAGAGAATAGATTCTTATTGCCAAATTAAGAACTAATTTGCATCAACTAGGGTGAAAAATGGGTCGGTGGAAAATACCTAAAGAATATTGGGAAGAACGGGTGTGTAATTTTTGCACTTATGGGGTAGTGGAATCGGTATAAAAAAAATCATTTTGGAATGTAATGCTTTCAAAGACATCAAACACAGTTACAATAGTATGTTAACACTGATTCCTTGGCATTGTATTTTCAGTGAGGGGACTGTTAGAAGGTTGGGGCAACTCATCATTAATTTGAGTAAGAAAAGGATTGATGTACAAAAGGTGAAAAGTAGGGAAGCTGGTGGTCCCATAGACTATTTCTAGACTCATGGATGTTAAGATTTCATTTTCATTTTCATTTTATGCTAAGAACAAGCATAAGAAGAGGACTAAATTCATAGCAGAAGAGACATACTATTAAGCGAGGTCGTGCATCGCTGAAAATAAGTAGCATGCCAATGGGAATTAAATGAGTGGGGGTTGTATATGCCCACTATTGGATATTGGCATGCAATTATCCAATGGTGGGCATATACAGCCCCCACTCATTTAATGCCCATTGGAAAGTTGTATATTTTTTGTCATCGTGCACAATAGATGAACTCGGGCATGCCATTTGGTTGGTGGGAGGCTTGAGGAGATGTTGAGAGGACACATTTTTGTTAGTCACATGAACATTGGTGTATTGGCACACCAAGCTAGCACAAGGTTCCAGCAGATGAACCGTCATTGAATGACTGAAAGATTTTAATGACACCCACGAGGCTAAACAACCTAAAAAAACCAAGAAAATAACAACCTTAACTCGTCTTCATATTTCCTCACCCCTTTAGTTGATGACATAGAGTAGACCCCCGCCCACACTAAATCTGGACCATGCGGTGGTGGTCAAGTGTGGACCCCCTCCCCTCCTCACTAATGTCATAGGGGAGGCCTGCCTGCACCTCATATTAGTCGTGGATTCGTTGGTTTGATTAGGGTATTTGGAACAAGAGCCCCATGTAGGATAGAAGTGATTGGTCACCAAAGTGTGGTTCAACCCAGGTTCAAGTGTTTCAGGGGCTGAACAAAGGATAGGGGGAAGGTTCCCATCCCTAGGATAGTTACCCATGGAACATTACATAATGATATTTAACTTTTCCAACAATTCACACAAAAACTCTCGTCCCACACCTTTGTCTACTGTGTTGTGAATCCATTGAACACCCTTTATGAAACCTCCATAGTGTGACGTTAAAAATTTTGTTAAATGCCATAAATATTCCCATATCTTGCCTCCCTTATACCACACCCAACGCCTTTTTTGGAAGATTTTAATGTTTACACACAAGGCCGCATCAGGATAGTTTGTGCTATGTGCATGACACTTACTAATTTTGAACATAGAACTTTTGAATCTAGGTTCTAATTTTGGGTACCACGGTATATCAACATGTGCAATGTATGTTTTATCTTTCCTTATATTGGTTGATCTCATGTTTTAAATCTGATTGACATCTAACCACTAGTAACATTGATCTTTGCTCAATGTAAGTTTGCGTACTGAATATAATCTTAGTTTGTTTGAGCCTTTCCCATAGATATTTGACAGATCCTTAGGGCTTAGGGAAACACACATATTGTTATTATGTCATGGTAAGACACTTAAACACATAATAAATCTATCATTTTGCATGGTTTTTATGTAATAATGGTGACACTTAAAAAACTAATAATATTTATTTATGATGCTATATATATGGTTTCTTTGGAAAATAATATATTTTAAGAAGCCCAGTTCACTCAAAATATTTTGTGGCTGAACTTACCATGAAGTTTAAGCTCCTTTGGGTTATGACTTTTATTATAATTGGTAGTTGTGCAATTATCCACTAGAATTAGTCATTTTTCATAAAAATATTATCGAAAATGGAAAAAACCAAGCAATACTTTTTATAGAAATGGTTTGAAGAATGGAGGTAAAGGAAAATTATTGACATGGAGGAAAATCAAAGGAAGACGAATAACGACTATCTTAGCATGGTTTAGAAAGAGATGGAGCCTTGTTGCCATTAGTATGAGCCAAAAACTCTTGCAATGCTCTTTAATTTTCAATTGTCCTCTCTTTATTTTTGATGTGGACATGAGAGCTGGTTTTATTTTTCTCTACTGAGAGGTAGGTAAATACAACAAAGGTTCAACACAGGTCGCAGATCACGGAGGGACTGGAAAACGTAAGAGAAATGGGTTTTGAGGTAGTAGAAGGTGAAGAAACAGGGGGTGACGAGGTAGAAGGAGCAGTTGCAACGAAGATAGAATCGAAGTGAATCCATACAAGACTCCTTAGAGAGGTTGGGGAATGGGTGGAAGCTCTAGAAGCTTGACGCAGAGCGTAAGCATGGGTAAGAACTAGACAACCTCAGTGACATAGAAGGAATACCATTCAAATACCGAGGATTGTCGCAAAGAAGTTATCTTGTAGGTTAGTCGGGGTTTCGACTCCAAGAGAGAGTTGACATTGAGATAAAGATCAGGCATGAAGAAACAATGGACATTGATGATGGGCAATGGAATACCAGAAGAATCTACAGGTATCATGGCGACAAATTACGATCCAGAAGCAGGAATGATGTTGATGGACCTCATTACTTCAGATCTCGTGCCGATGAGCCAAAGCACAGGTGGGGCGACAGCTGCTTTGCCTTCTTCAACTTTGGGAAAAGCTAAACAAGTAGATCAAAAAGCATGGAAATTTGGTGGCTTCATTCCACAGATCCAAAGCGATAATGATCTAGATGCCAAGGTTTTAACTCTTGTCAAAAATAATATCTGTCCAGCCAAGCATAAGAAAAAGCATTTATCTTATTCCCAACTTGCAAGGAGTATTCATAAACTTGCTACAACAACTCATTAAAAAAGCTCCCAGAATCAGCTAGTACATCAAGTAAATGTTAAAAATGCTAAAAATGATAAGGAAATCTCAAGTTTTGTGGAAAAAAATCATTTGGGTCAAATCAAAATTGCTTCAACAGACAAAACAGGAAATTGGATTTGGGTAAATGTAAAGCAATATCAGGGCATTTTAAGGTGTAGGCTTGCTCGCCTTAAATGGGAACAAATAAGAAGAAAATAGATCCAGAGAAAGAAAATAAATAAGAGCAACAAATATAAATAAGAATAAATCATTTATAGTCCCACATCTACACCTCTTACTTGGTCATAAAATCTATATTTCCAAGAACTGATGAAGCCCAGGACAAGGTTGGAGATTTTGGAAGCCAAAGAACAAGAAAGGGACCGCAAAATTTCAAGAGATCACAGTTGCAAACTGATGTCTAATGGAAGGTAATAGAACTTTAAAATAATAGGTAACAATGTTACAGGAGGCTCTAGAGACAGGAAAACAAAGAATGGCAAAGCATGAAGATAGAGTGGCAAAGCTTGAAAGAATTAATAACAACAAACAGGGATGTGATAATTTCTAAACAAACCCAAGTAGATACACAAGTATCTCAGCAAGCAAACATTTCCAAAGAGAAGGCAAAAAGGAATATTGGGAAATATAGTCCAAAAGAAATCAAAGCTAGAGCTGAAGATGTTAATGGTTACATAAGGACAAAGGAAGAAGAAGATGCAAGTGCTCGTAGAGCATAGGAAATAGAACAAAAAGAAATAAATGATAGCGAAATAAACTTTATTATTAGGGGAATAATAGATCATGGGAAGAATGAAAGTACTCTCAATTTGACAAGAGAGTTTTTGAAAGGGAAACTACATTGGAAAGGGCAAATTTTCCAAGCAAGGAGGGTTGGGAGGATATGTGAAGAGAGGCCTCAACCCATAAAAGTTACCATGGCAAGCATACAAGACAAACACCAACTTTTGGGAAAAAAGAAACTCTTGAAAGGCTCACACTTCTTCCTCGATGAAGATTTAACCAAAAAAAACAAGAGGAGAGAAGGGATGGAGTGGAGAAAATTAGAGCAACAAGAAATGAAGGGGAAAGGGCATGGTTGTACAATGGTAAAGCCATTATTGCAGTGTTTGGGCCTCCAGGAAAAACAGGGCAGCAAGCTGGCAGTAAAGAAAAACCAGAGAATTCAATAATAGGGATGAAAATAACAAGAGCAACATGGATGAAAAGGGATGAAGACTCAAATTTGAGTCTTATGTGCCAAACTACATAGCAGTCAAATCCTACGTAGGTCTACCTAAGTTTAGTTTGTTGGCATTGTAGAGGAGACCCTTGGAGGAGGGGACTTGGGTTAGGGCCTATTGCAGAAGATAGAGACATAATTTGTCTCACAGAAACTCACGAGCACGATGGTTACAAAACTCCTGTGTTTGACAATTATTTGAAGTTTGCAGTTTGGAACAAGGTAGAAGAAAATGGCAAAGGGTATGGGGGAATACTAGTTTTAGTGAAAGAAAAAGGCCATCACATTCAGTTAATTAAAGAAGATGAAAATAAACTATATTTATGGTTTGAAATATCAGAGAATGGGAATCACATAAGAATTGCAGCATGATATTTTGCCCCTCAAGTCTCAAAAACTTACAAAATTAAGGGGCTTGACAGCAAGGATCCATATGCAGCTTTAAAACAAGATATTGTTGTGTACTCTCAGCAGGGAGAAGTTCTTTTAGTGGGAGATTTCAATGCTACAACATTAAATAATCAAGATAGAACTCTATGTTTCAAAGAGGATAACAATCTTATTTGGCCCATTGAAGAGGAGAATCCCCAATGGGTGAGGTGTTCAGAAGATGACAAAGTTAGCAATCATTTTGGAGAGCAGTTGCTTACACTATGTGGGGCTTTCAAATTAATTATTTGAAATGGTCTAGATAGATGGAAAAGGTCTGAGAACCTCACTTGCAACATATACAATGGGGCAAGTGTCGTTGACTGTGTGACGTGTTCAAAAAGCTTGATAGAAAAGATAGATGAAGTTAATATTGGAGAGCATATTTGGGACTTAAAATCAGACCATAACCCAATTTATATAACGTTATCATGGTTAGAAGAAAGACATTATAGGAAGAAAACCCAATGCTCTCGATAATCACTATCAAGGGGAAAAAATCTTCTAACACAAGAAAATTGTACTATCTTCAAGGCAATGTTAGAGAGATTGATTTAGAAGGAGAAAATTGGTCTCAAAGGCTTCAACAATCATGAGTTAGCAAATATAATTCAAATTGAATTTGAGAAGTGCAAAAGAGAAAAAAATAGTAAATCAGAATCAAATTGTTTTCCTGTAAATGCTTGGTTTGATAAGGAATGAAAAAAGGGAAGGAGAACCTTGAAAATGGAAGGAAAGGAGAAGATGAAAGTAAAGTTATATAAGCAGATAATAAAAAGGAAAAAATATGAGTTCATGCAAACAAGGAGAGAAGAGTTAATATATTTTAGCAAGAATAATCCAAAGCTTTTCTGGCAGGAACTGCAACCAAAGAAGAAGCAAATTGAAAATAATATTACAGCCAATCATTGGTTTGAATATGCAAGGAAACTCTATGAGAAAGAATTTGAAGCGGAACCCCCCCAAGATCAACACAACTTCAAATCTCTTCGTGTTACAGGAGGTGGAGAATGGAAGTAAGAAGTTGAAAATAGGAAAGGAAAAGGACTTAGTTGAACTTCAAGCAAAATATCTAAAATGGGGAATGAATGCTCTTGCACCGCACATCATGGAAATATTCAACAACGTCATTCACAAGGATTCCCAATGGACTGGACAATTAGCCTAGCAATTCCCCTTTTTAAAAGTGGAGACATTAATAATCCATCCAACGATAGAACAATTATGATCAATCCTTTATTTACAAAGCTTTTCGGAAACATGGTAGAAAACAAAATTAGTAAGTGGGCAGAAGTAAAAGAAAAGAGGGCAAGAGGACAAGGGGGTTTTAGGCCGAAGAATTCTATAGTGGATCATGGCATCACGTTGAGACACATTGTTGAAAAGGTTTGGGAGGATAAAGAAGAAGTATTTTTCTACTTTGTTGACTTCAAAAAAGCATTTGACACAGTCCCTAGAGATAAGTTGTGGCATAGAATGGAAGAACTTGAAATTCCTATGCATTATAGAGCCATTGTCCATAGACTTTATGAAGAGGTGAAAGTCAAGGTTAGAACCTCAGTAGGTATTTCAGAAGCTTTAGAAGTGACATTGGAGTCAAGCAAAGTTTCCCTTTATCCCCTAATCTTTTTGGTTTATATATTGATAAATTGGAAGAGTGGCTAAATCTGCAAGGTGGAGATGGCATTCGATTGGGGGAGTTTGTGATAAAGCTTCTTTTATGTGTTGATGATATTGTATTGATTTCTAAATCGGCCCATGGATTGCAAATGCACTTATATGCCCTTGAGCATTTTTGTAGAATGGTGGGGATGCAAGTCAATACTAGAAAGACCAAAATAATTATTTTCTCTAATAAAAGAAAGCAAAACCATCATACTTTCTTCTTTGAAGACAACATTCTTGAGGAAGTAAAAGTGTACAAGTACCTCGGGATTGATTTCAAAAAGAAACTCAATTGGGAGAACTATAGAAAGAAGAGAATTTTAGGAGGGTGGAAAGCATTGTATGCTCTTCAAAACAGATGTAGATAGGCAGAGTTATGGGATTGGAAAATAATTAAAGTGCTTTTTGGACTCCTAGCTTGTCTAGTGATGTTATATGGGTGTGAATTGTGGACTAGCCTAACCCCCGTCTCAAAATGGAAACAAATTGAGAAAATCCAAAAACGCTTAATCATGAGAAGTTCAAAATAAAAGTTTCAGTGCCTTATGAGATAATGTTAAGTAAAACAAGAGCAACTCCCATCGAAGCAATTTCTATGGTGCATCTCATAAGATATCTAAAAAGAATTGATCAAATGAGAGTAGGTAGGTGGCGTAATGTTATCTTCAATGACGGAATTATTGAAAGAAAGAAAACATGGATGAAACAAAACTACACATGGATGCAAAAATGGAATATCTACCTCAATGCATGTCCCATAAATAGCAAGGATCTAAAGCATTTTGTTATGGAGAAGTTTTGTAAAAGGGTATAGGGAAAAGAGTTCGGTAGAAAGAAGAAGTAGTACATTGAGGAATTCAACCCTACATGTGATCTACAACAACAAAAAGTTCATTGGAGCTAGCATTTTGTGGAGGGAAAAAATTCTTATTGCTCAATTAAGGACCAACTCACATCAACTTCAGTGTGAAACTGGATGGTGGAAAAGGCCTAAAGAAGCTTGGGAAGAACGGGTGTGTACATTTTGCACGTCTAGGGCAGTGGAAGTGGAAAAACATTTCATTTTGGAATGTGATGCATTCAAAGACATCAGAGAAAGTTATAAGAACATGTTAGCATCAGTTTCTTGGGATTCTCCTATTGGTGAGGGGATGGTTGGAAGGTTGGGCCATCCCATCATCAATTTGAATCGGAAAAGGATTGAATTGCAAAAAGTGAAAAACAGGGAACTAATGGTCTCATAGACTATTTTTAGTCTCGTGGACCTTAAAATATCATTTCATTCTAGCTAGGATTTTTTGATTCATATTGTTATGTTGTTTAATATCATTACCTTTGATCTATACTCAATTTTTTTCAATTTGTACCAACATTTACAAATTGATCGTTTTTGTGAAGTTTGTTGTTGGTTATAACAATTTCTAATTGAAGTCAAACCTTTCTACGTTGTTTAGATCCACCACAGCTTTTGGTTTTATGTCCAGAAACATTTTGGATCAATACACCACTCTCAATTTTCATTCCATGTTAAAAGTTGAATTTATCATACTCGCAGTTAGTACATAACAAAACTATAAAGTGGAGCTCACAATCTATGTGCATGCTACACACCACCGTCAATTCATAGTTCTAGCTTCCCAAAGGCATTGAAATTTATGTAAACATGTTTTAGTTATCGAACCCTTTGTTTTGGAAGTAGAGATGACATATCCCATATTATACATGATTTCCACCACATATTACAATAACATACCCTAGCTAGCACTAATTCGCTCTGTTTTCATATAAGAGAGAGAAACATTCCATGACACTCGAACTGGGGAACAAAATCAAATGGTGGTGAATTGTTCCAACAATTTTGGATTTAACCCTATCATCTTGAATCTCCAAAGAAACTGAGCTTAGTCATTTTTCATAAAAATATTATCGAAAATGGAAAAAAAACAGGCATACTTTTTATAGAAAAGGTTTGAAGAATGGAGGTGAAGGAAAATTATTAACATGGAGTAAAATCAAAGGAAGAGGAATAAATACTATCGTAGCATGGTCTAGAAATAGATGGAACCCTTTTTGCCATTAATATGGCCCAAAAACTCTTGCAATGCTCTTTAATTTTCACAATTGTCCTCTCTTTATTTTTGAAGTATTGTACATTCTAGTTAGGAATTTTTTATTCATGTTGTTATGTTGTTTAATATCATTACCTTTGATTTATTCTCAGTCTTTTTTCAATATGTACCAACATTTACAAATTGATCATTTTTGTGTAGTTTGTTGCTCGTTATAACAATTTTTAATTGAAGTCAAAAGTTGCTACGTTGTTTAGATCCACCACAGCTTTTGGTTTTATGTCCATAAACATTTTGGATCAGTACACCACTCTCAACTTTCATTCCATGTTAAAAGTTAAATCTATCATACTCACAATTAGTATGAAACAAAACTATAAAGTGGAGCTCACAATCTGTGTGCATGCTACACACCACTGTCAATTCATAGTTCTAGCTTCCCAAAGGCATTGAACTTTATGTAAACATGTTTTAGTTATTCAACCCTTTGTTTTAGAAGCGGAGATGACATATCCCAGATTATATATTATTCCCACCACATAATACAGTAACGTACCCTAGCTAGCATTAATTCGCTATGTTTTCAAAGAAGAGAGAGACACATTCCATGACACTCGAACTAGGGAACAAAATCAAATAGTGGTGAATTGTTCCAACAATTTTGTTTAACCCTATCATCTTGAATCTCCAAAGAAACCAAGCTACAAAAGGAAAAAAGGAAGCAGGGGAAAAGTGTACAAAATAATCAGTGAAAGCGTGTGAGAGTTGGTGCAATATTACAATAGAGGTAACTTCAAGTACGTACCCCCCCTAGTTGTTGACGTAAGGGTAGAGCCCCCCTCCACGCTAATGTCATAGGGAGAGACCGATCGCATTGCATAGCATCCATTTATTTTCTGGCTTAATCAGGTTTGTTGATTGAGGAACAGAGGCCCGCATCACCTCCAAAGTCCTTCGGGAGGTTGCTAGAAAGCAAGAAACAAGCACCTCTGAGAGGGGGCTAAGCCCGTGGACCAGTAATCCAGTAAATTTAGGACACATTATTGTAGTGGGAGCTTAGGGACCTTTGTTCCTGCGAGGAGTAAAACAAAAGGAATGGCCACATAAGGACCATTTCATCTCCAAAAAAGGGTTGCGACCACTAGAGCGCTCAAAGTTGCCTAGTCTGGTCACAAATGGTGAATTTGGGGAAGCACGACTATGCTTGCCTGTCAATAAATTGAGGGTTTGGTTCGAGAGGTGCAATGGCACATTCTCTTTACTCTATGTTGAGTATTTATCAAGGAATGTAGTATACCGAGGGGGGATATTATGGAGTATAGAGGGAGGTACCCAAGGGAATAATGTAATAATGTGATGGGCCATAGTTAATAAATAAAGTGGTTAAGCCGCATAATGTAAGGGACCATAAGTAGTTAGGAATAATGTGATAAGACCATTGTATTAGATGTATGGTATTGAGAGACCCATGGTATTGTATGTATGAAGCCTATATAGAGGCTAGAGACTCCTCATTATGGGATGTCAATGATTATTGTATTGGCAAGCATATGGCTTGTGGGGTGTTCTCCTTCCTTAAGGAGTAGTTGTATGGTGTTGCCCTACCTCAAGTGTTGTATCAATAAAGAAGAATTTTCATGTTATATTATTGGATTGACCTTGTTATTTCTTGGTATATTTTCCATTTTAATATATTTTAAGGTCAGATCTACTACAAGGAAGTTCGAGACAATCTAGGTGGGTTGCATCAAGCCATTGGATTTAAAACTAAATTAAAGTGTTATTTCCATTAAAAAATGTATCGGAATTTAAAGCTTGGAAAAATTAGTTTGGACAAGACATGTTCATGGATCGATAACTACGAAAGAGGTAGGTACTATGCTATTATGTAATTATCCAACTTGTTTGTTAAGAAGCGGGATGTGAAAGATTAATGTGCAATTACACTATTTTTATTATGTTGCAATGTATATGTATATATATATATATATATATATATATATATATATATTTATATAATATATATATAATATATATATATATATATATATATATATATATATATATATAAACGCAACCCCCCCAATAAACCCAGAACCCAATCAAAGTTAGAAGGATGTGGTCACTTTGGTGACCCAACTCCCAAAGTACAACTATGGGGATGAGGTCTAAAAATTTCGACTTTTTAAAACTTTCTCAAAACTTCAAATGGACAACATTGTTGCATTCATCTCATCGAGATGATTCCAACGATATAAATTTCATCTCAATCAAACATGTTGACCACTCAAGTGTCAACTACCCCGTGATCAAAGCACACGTCATAGCAGCGAGAAACTTTTCAGAAAGTCATCATCATCATGCAACTCCTAATCATTATGTTGTAATCCAAATTTTGCAGCCCTATGGGCCATTATGTAAAAATGATTCTACTATGTTTATGAAGCCATGTAAAACATCTAGGTAGCCTAAGATTTTTGCTAGAGAGTTTCACTCTAGGAATTTTTTTTTCCTCAACTAATTATTTGTGTTTTTTAACACTTAATAATTAGTAGAGTTTTTCTCCCAAGTATACCCCAAAGCTAGAGTGGAGCTTGATGGTGAAGTTTTAGGTGAGTCTTGGTGTATAGAGTCTATGTAAATTATCATACTAGATCATGTTTAAAGTCTCACAGAATTTCGCTGTGTCTAGAGGTCATTTATAAGTGTCAAAATTCCCCTTCTAAATGGGATTTCTATGTAATATTTCGTGTAAATATGTAAAAAGTGTTGTATATAGAAGTTAGGGGTATGAATATTTAAAATTACACCTCAAATCCTAAAATGTCTATCTAGATACACTTTGAGGGATAAAATTATGTTTAAACCCCTCTAGAGTCATTATTTTTATTTTCCGACAAAAAAGGCAAAATAATTAGCCAAAAATTGGTTAAAAAATTAAAATGGGAGAAAATAAAATTCTCTCCAAGTGGAAAAATAATTAAAAATTTGATGAGGACTTTCCAAAAAAGGAATCAAATCAAGAAATGAGAAAAGTCTCATTTCCAAGGCAGAAAAATCCCACTAGAAATTTATTGGACCAGAAGAAAAATAATTTTTTCAAGGAAATCGAATCTTTGGTTCAAGTGGTTATTATTGAATGAGAAAATTTCGAGGAAAATATTTTTGATGGTATTCCAGTGGCCCAAAACCACTCCAAAGTCAAAGAGTGGTCCATCCAACTCATCGGTCCAGACAAACAAATTTTTCCTCTAGATCTTTGCAACAACATCAAGGGTTCGATTTTTTCTGAGAAGGATCAAGTCAACTAGTTGTTTTTCCACTTGGAGGGTTCTAGCTCTCTCATTCTTCTATATATGGAAGTTCTAAGCTGCTCATTTATATCATGAAAAAACCTTGAGATCTTGGCTAAGTGAAGTTATGCTACTTTTGTAATAATTTTCTGAGCAATTAAATAAAGTCTTTGGGGCAAAGTTATGGTGTTATTCTTCAGTTATATGGTAATATATTACTAATCTATTGTTCTTCATGTTCTGCTAATGTTATATTTTGTTATTACCATTATCTATTGAAGATTCATTAGTGTATAGTTATCTTACTTCTTTGTTTAGATTTTCGAGAAACACTTTAGATAGAGTAGATCTATCAGTTTTCGGTTAAACCCTTAGACTCCTCTTTCACTGTGCTATCTAACTCTCTATGGATCTAACATATATTTTTTAAATGTATAGAAATTATCATGTTGATCAAATCTTGAATACTTGGGGACATTCTTGATTGAATTAACCAACTATTCAGGGCAGAGAAGTTGAAGAACCCATTGTGGAATCATTTGAAGACTTATAATTTGAAACAAGAAGGGGTTTTTCTTGCCATTTGCTCTAAATTAGAATTTGTCTATCTTTAAATCTCTCTGAAATTTTAAGAGCTATTATTGAATATTTTGTTGTTTGAAGAGATAACTAGCTAATCAAAGGGCAGAGGTGTCCTCATACCCCTTAGATTAGCCTTATAATTTTAATTTTGAAAATATTTTGTAATTTTTTTCTAACCCTTGTATATATATAAATCTTGTATATATTCGTGGGGTTTTTGTTCGATTTTTGTATAGATTAGAAGAGGGGACTTGGATTTTGGCTTGGATCTATTTGTGAATATTTTTGTAGGTTGATCCCATAAAATTTCAAAGCAAAATCACAATTATTTGAAGCCATTTTCTCTCATGGTTTGGACAACTAGGGTTTTAAGTGGAATGAAATTTTTTGAGGCCTTCTACAAAGGTTAAACCTATCCTTGAGGTCATAAGGGTTTAAAGGCCTTTTTTGCATTCAAATCGAATTTTATTAAAGGATTTCCACTCATATTTGTTTACAAAAATTCTCTTGAAGGTTTTGGCTTGAGGTTTGTTGTTTTGCATTCAAATTTTTTTTGTAAGGTCTCTAGCCTTGGAAGGCTCATCTCATCATCTATCAAGGGATTGATCAAATCTTTGTGGCTCAAAAAAAAATTATTGCAAAAATTTCTAAGGGGTCGTAGGCATTTTCCATCAATTTATCTAGGTTGCAAACCCTCTTTGGCTTTTTCATTACCTTTGTTTTAAATATATTAACCCTTGTGTTTTTAGAGATAAATAAAGAATTTTGAAGGGGTTTTCATCATATTTTTTGGAAAAAAACAAATTTTGGAGGCTTGCTCTCATTTGCAATTTTTTTGGAGAAACCTCATACATTTTGAGTCTTTTTCCTCAACCTAAGACCTCCAAAAGAAGGCCTCTCTCTATGTGGTGTGAGAAATAATTTGGCGAGGAGGCTAGTGAAAATTTGGAGAAAAATCAAGCCTTGATCTTCAAGGAATAAATAAAAAATAAAAATAAAAATCGAGTTAAATTCTGAGCTAGCCGTGAGCCTTTGGAGGCTTTCTCTCACCTAAGCCGAGAGCATTTGGAAGACTCCAATCTACCATTGTTGAAGTGTATGAGTTAGTGGAAGATTAGATCAATTGGTTTGAAGAAATTGTAATCAAAACCATAAGTGGATTGGTCTTGTATCGTAAGGAGAATTTGTTGTAAGATCCTAGTCATTGTTGTAAATCTCCTTGATTTGAAGAGCCCTTTATCTCTGTCTAAAGGACCTCTTCCTTTGTAATATAATAATAAAGATCTTGTTTCTTGATGGAACTTGGGATCTCAATCCCATGGTATCCTGCCTCCTTATTTAAAAATGAGAGTTTCTCATTTTTTCTTCTTTTAGTATTTAGATCTAACTTGCTAGTTTATCTCTCTTGCATTTCTAGTCTCATTGCATCTTAGATCTAATCTCTTAAATTTCATTCACTAATTGGCTATTTGATCCATTGCATTTGAAATGGATTGTGTCTTTGTTTCACTTGCAATTATAGTTTTAAAACAATCTTTTTGTTCTTTGATTAGCAATTTCATTTGCCATCATCTACTTGTGCTTTCATCAAATAAATCTCACTTGTTTCCATTGTCTAATATAAGTGAAGAAAATCTTAAGAATCACTTTTTATTAAAGGCATTTTGAGATATTGCTCTAATATACAAATTTGATTGCATCTCTCTCTTTCATTGAGTAATTTTAAATTTGCTTCATTAAATCATTGTTATAAGCTAATAATCTTGTGCTTTAAGTGATTATCATAAACCTGGATTATAACTGATTTGGCATTTTCCTTTTTGAATTTGCATACTAGATCTAGATTTTCATCCTTAAAATTTACCTCCAAGCATAAGCTTGTTTGATATAAAGTTTAGGACAACCTTCTTCACTATTCAATTTGAGGAGCTTAACCCTTAAACAACGGTTAAAACGAGTGACTTTGCAATTTTCTTGTGGCCGGATCCCTTGTAGGAACAGAGGCACTTGGGTTGCTAGAAGCCCTGGGTAGGTATCGTTAATGATGCTTTAGCCTCCTTCCCCAGCACTTGTCCCAACAACCTTGTTCTAAGACAAATTTTGATAATTGAGGAGGAGAAATTCACCTTAGTTTAGGCATAACTAAAATTAACCAACATCTTGCATCTCATGTTGATAGATATTGCATTCACTTTTCTAACAATGTTATTTTCCATTTCAATTTATTATTGTAATTAGAATTGTGAGCTTATTCTATACTTGCAAGTTTTATATTATTACCTTTGTCAATTTCAAGCTTATTGTCTTTTGAATATCATCTTTACTTGAAGTACACGTTTTATTTTTCTTGCAAGCTTATCTCTTATTGCTCATATCTCTAATTGCTTTTAATTGCTTGATCCCTTGTACTATCCTTGTCTTGCAACATTTCCTATCTTGTGACTTGAAGTCCCCTTTCCTCATTGTGTAAGTGGTATATCTACATTTGAGAATTGTTATTAAGACATTGGTCTCTCATTTTTTCATCTCACTAAGTGTCATATTAATCTAATTGAATCTATCTTTAACACTCACATTTATCATTAATAATCACACTTTCCAATTAATCTTAATTCAAGTTATCAATGAAGTAATTGTCTTGCCTTAGATCTCCTAGTTGTGTTGTTTCAACAAGGTTTCATTTAGTTTTGTCCTTTAGGGACTACCCCCCTTAGCTTTCCTGGGAGAGAGCTTAAATAGAGTAAGTAGGGAATAGGTGACAACCCCTACTATGAGCGTTGTGCCTTAAAGATTATACCTTGCAGGGTTGGAAACTTTTCCCACACTTAGGTGTACATCTTAAGCAACAACACAAACTACGGATCAATAGTTAAGGCCCTTTAAAGATTGATCATTTTTAACCTTTCCATGTCACCTGACCTCCATGTGGCAACCACTAAGTGGCCCACATGGCAGATAATGTGTCTGCACCCCACCGTGGCGGACCCATGTGGCACCTGACGCATGACCACCATGGACAGGTCCATGTGGCAAGCATAAAACCCAAGGAGGATTGGGGTCAACCCTCCTTCCACCGGTGACTTGTTTTATTCTCAAAGTCGGGTCTGATCCCCGTCCTTTGACCTAAGTCAAAGTCAGGTTGGTTCCTCCGGCGCTAAAATGTATTAGGTCGGGGTCGGCCTGACCGTCGACCTAGTCGACCTCCCGATCTCAGTTGACCTCCCGACCCTGACTGACCTCCGACCTATGGTCGCGAAGTGCTAGGTAAGCCTATCATAGGTCGAGGCAAGACCCACTAGAGGTCCAGCCCTTTTGGCCGACCTCCCAACCTCCAACTTGGACAACCTGCTAACAAACAAAAAAAACCTTGAATTTTCCACTGTTTCCAGCTCTTTAACAAAGTTATACTTTTTCTAACTTTTCAAGCTTTCTAAGCACTGCTTCCATCACCTGATGGCCAACAAAATCATAAGAAAATTATGAACAAAATTAAGAAACAATCAATCATAAGCATGATAGTGAATCAATAGCATTTTCTTCCAAAAGAAATACAAAGAGCTGTAACAACTCATTAATAGAACAAAAATACCTATTCTCTTAGCTCAACAACCCTATTAGATGAGAAAATAAGTGAACCAAGCTAATCATCTCATGCATATCTAATCAATGAAATAATGTGACTACAAGGTATGGCAATAAGACCTCTTTCCCTTTGATTATGAATGAACCAATTATCATGCTACAAGTCTACTAAAACTTATACAACAATTCAGGCATACAATCAATACAAGATTACCAATCACTCCATGATATCATTTAATACCATTGAACAATTACTTCAACTAGTGCAACCCAACACCATCATAGTGAAATAATCCCTGCATCCAGGATGTTAATATTGGACCCTGCATCTCATGAATTCATGCATTCATTCTCATATGGATTGTAATCAACAATTTACGCACTAAAAACATGCAGAGTGCTGGTGAGAGTCTCTTATTTTCCATAAGAAAATATTTCCATGTTGGTTATTGCAAGAACATAATCATTAAAACCACATATTGTTCCAATACCTTTAAAGTAGTGACAACAACACATTGGTCAATCATGCAGACAATGAAATCATAAACCATGACATCAATAACACAATTTCAGATTATATTATATATTCCTTGTTTCATGAGAACATGAGAATTGTTTGTCTCAAAAACTAATGGGCAACTGAGTCTCGGACAATGACTCTTCACATATCCATAGACAATTGCAGCCAAGTACTCACTTGCAGTTGTTAGCCGCGAGTCAGATTCCAAAGATTGAGGAATTTTCTGCTTCAGGGGTTAAACACAACCAAAAGTTGAGCCAAAGACACTAGAGATTCTTCCACCTGTAGCCAGCAATTGAGTTGCAATCCACCAAGGTGCACAAAGAGTCTATAGACTTGTTGTCTCCACCCTTTACAACAGAACATTGTGATTCCACCCAATTCCAGAGCCCATAATAAAATCAATACATAGCAAGGAAACATCCAGAAATATTCTAAGAATAATTCCTCTACCCTAACCCTTAGGGATTTTCTGAGAAACACCATCTCCACCCTCCTGGCCAACAAGAACTCAAAAGGAAATTAATTCCTCACCTGGTGATTTATTATTGCTCCCTTTCCAACCAAAACATTATTCCTTTGATGTTTATTCTTCTCTTGGCATTCGATTTTCCCCTTCTCCATAGTTGCCTACACTCTTCTTCTTTTCCCAGATCTCCCTCTCTCTTCTTCTCTTGTTGTTCCAATTTCTCCCAACAGTTTGACTTCCTCCTCTCTGTTGCGTTGTCCCCCTAACTATTCGAATTCCTTCCTTAGTTGCCTTCTTTCCAGCAGTTCAATTTGCTCTTTCTCTTGCCTCCTTCTGACGGTAACTCCTGCCAACAAGATCTTGTCAACCAATAAAAAATGTGCCACCTGTCCAGTTGTCCCCAGGTTGTTTAAATGCATTTTTGTTTACTGCAGTGAGTGGCCAACACATCTTACCAGTTGGAAGCTACCCATTATTCTTTTTAAATTTCATGTACATTAATATTATCCCCAACAAGTAGCTACCCTAGGCTTCGAAATTTGTGTCTCATTACTCAGCCCATTATTATTTCTCAAAATGTTTACATTGCATACATAAGTGTAAATTAATTGGGGCTATCACATTTTATAATTAAGTGTGTTTATTAATTATGGTGATATGTGTGGTTGCATTTTTATTCTTTAAAATATAGAAAGGTATAAATGGTCTAAATTTAATAGTTTAAGAATAATTTTTTTCATATACACAATCTAATAGATGAAATCAAAGGTTTCCAAACTATTTTCCAGTTTCAAAATTTATACAGTCTCTTTTAGACCTTCACCCTATCATAGTGTTATAAATTATAAATACTACATAAATTAAATGACCAATAAATTATCAATGTTTATCAACTATTTAATTTATATAATTATATTATAAAAATATATATTTTTTATTAATTTACAAAATTAAAATTAAAATATTAGTTTTAAATTTTTTATTATCATTATTTAAATATTATATAATAAACTTTATATATCATTTTATCTTTTTATACATAAATTTAATAACTATTAAGATTGGCGTCAACCCAAACTCAATTTAAATAATAACAAAACAAAACAAAAAAACACGATCATAATAAAACAATACAACACAAAAGCAAAACCAAAAAACAATACAACACAAAAAAAAAATATTACCAAAAGAATATTAGAAAACAACCCAAAGAATATTAGAAAACAAGCGTCACTTAAGATTGTACTCTTCAATATAATGCAAATATATTAATGTCTCTGTCGCTTTTATTTATTAGTTTATAAACGTTGGTTTACACATTATCTTAAACTTTTTTTTAAGTTGATATAAATAAATATTATATTGGACAACTTTCATGAAACAAAGAAGTAGATGGTTAGGATGGATAGGCGGGAGCGAAAAACCATGGAGCAGGGTAGGGTTTTGAAACCAGGGAGCAGGGCGGATTTACGCACAGGCCTCGGGTAGGTAGCAAGGGTCAGACATCAGAGCACAGTTGCCGACACGGGGGGTCATATTCCTGCAAAGTCGTCTGGCAGGTGGTTTTTTAAATGATTGTTTTTGGTGCATGTGAATGGTTTAGCAAGTTTTACTCTCAGCATTATCTACCTGTTTTCCGTTTTAATCAAGAAGAATCCGAGAAGTTTACCCTCATTGACTGTCGGTTGACGTTTACCTGGGAACGGCTCAAACCATGGTTAACTCCGCC
Organism: Pinus taeda; assembly: GCA_000404065.3. Lineage (NCBI taxonomy): Eukaryota > Viridiplantae > Streptophyta > Pinopsida > Pinales > Pinaceae > Pinus > Pinus taeda. The sequence continues at coordinate 20,123 of APFE030483339.1, read as the reverse complement.
GAATTGTTAGCTCTGGACCCAGATGTGGAAGACATCCTCTCTATGTGGGGGAAGGATATCACTACTCAGAACGTGGAACATTATTTTGGGGCTTTCGAACTGCCAAGTTTGGAGGTTGTATCTCAGTCAGAAAATCCCCTGCTCTTGGCTCATGGCAAGGATTCGGGCAGCGTGGTACATAAAACTGGTTCATCGGCCGCCCCGAAGCAGATAGTGAGAGAATCAGTGACGAGTGGGGAAAATGAGGAAGGTTTTTCCACGGAACCAAAGGGAAAAGAGCCGATAACAGGGTTTTCGCTATCTAAGGGTTTTGAAGATATAACCAAGTTAGGGCTTTCTACAGGTATTGAACATATAAGGACGCCAGGAGGTTTTCATTCGCTCACAAGGGTTCCTCTTCCAAGAGAACCATTAAACCTAAAGGGTTTTTCAGCAAGCGGCACTGGAGATTCTACAGTGGGGCTGCAGGCAGACACTGATGGTCTGGAGACTGATCCCCTCCCCACGGGGAATGGTGACTCGGGTTTTTTGGGTCCGTTTCTGTCACAGTTGGAGACAGAACCTCAGGTGGGCACAGCACAGATAATATCTGAAAGAATTGATGGACGAAAAGATTCAAGATCGCTGGTGGAAGAGTTAAGATATAAAGGAGCGAAAAGGAAACCGCAAAGACCCATTGGATCTCAGGAGGTAGTAGACAATCTGGTCCTAGGAATGGAGGTCTCCATGGTAGAAGCCATAGCTGTTGCAGAGTGTACATTGGTCGGCAGAGCTAGAGGTAAGAAATACACTTCTGAATTTCTCCAAGATTGGGGTGAGAAATGTTTTACAAATGATAGTCCTTTACAATTCGAAGCCCTAATGTTAGCGAAAGGATGGTTTCAGCTCAGATTTGTAGACAGAGAATCCGCAGATTGGGTCCTTCATCGAAACTGGCACATAGGGAACATTCCTGTTCTGATTAAAAAATGGTCCCCCCTTTTTGATGCAATTAAGGAGAGAACGGATGTGTTTCCTGTGTGGGTGCGTGCGCCGGGCTTACCATCCTTCCTTTGGACAGAGGAAGTCTTCAAATCGATTGGAAATAGGTTGGGGGAGTATCTAGAAGCAGATATGACTTTCTTGGCAACGAAAAACAGGGCAATAGCACGTATCCTTGTTATGCTCAATCCGAGCGGACGACTGGCACAAAAAATTAATCTACAGTTCAATGACTATGTATATGAGCAGATATTAGATTATGAATACTTGCCATTTAGATGCCATCGGTGCCATGAGTATGGGCACATGGAAAAAGATTGTCCGCAGATGAGGAGAAGGAGACACTTCCGAAGGATCACTGCTAACAGAGAAAATGCACAAGCAAATGTTCAGATGACGATGGAGCAAGAAATGACGGAGTCACAAGATCCAAGGAATATGGAGACAGAGGAGACTGTGAAGCCTTCAGTGGTCGAAGATGTACAAATTCAGGAGGATGCTTTGGTGAACGTCTATAAACCGGTGGTAGCTGTGGAGGAAATAGCTAAAGAGGCGGAAGCTGTTGAAGCGACCGTCGAGAAAGAAATTGCAAATCAAACTACACAAGTTGAAGCGGAAACGGGTATGTGCTCAGGAACTCCTAACCCTCTTATTTCTCCTGAGCATAATACAGTACAAATAAATATTGCGTCCCCAATCTATCATGAGCAAGAAATTAATAATGTGAAAAATATGGAACATTTAATGACAAGCCCGAATGTAGAAATTATTGCAAATGCTTTTCCGTCCCTGGATATAAACTGTGAAGAAAACTGGCCTCCTCTATCATTCCCAGCCTCCCGGCCTCATTGCCCTTACAACCTGAGATCTTTGGGAGGGAAACAGGATGATCAAGGGGCTTTAGGTGGTTTGGGACTGATCCCTTCACAGAATAGCTCCAAAAACAAAAGAGGTCGGAAATCAGATATGTCCAAGGCAAAACTGAAAGCTAAATTGGATGTTGCAGATGGCAAACAATATTCTATCCTGGGGGTTCTTAGAGCAGCTCATCCCCTTGAAGGTGTTAGCAAATGATTCTGACATCCTGGAATTGCAGAGGTTTGGCCAGCAAACCTAAAAAACTGGCCTTGAAAGATTGGATTTCAAATTCCAATTTAGATGTTATTTTCCTGCAAGAAACACTGGGGAAGGCCTCCGAGATTAAACCCATGCTTAAGTCCCTTCTGCCTGGGTGGGTTTTTATTGCTATGGATGCCTCTGGCCATTCGGGGGGCCTTGCAATTGGTTATAAAGAAGGGCGGGTAAAAATCATCAATCACTGGGGGATGAAAAATGTTTTGGGAATGGAGGTCTTATCTCCAGACTTCACCTTCCCCATCACCTTAGTTAATATCTACGGACCTTGTCAGGGCAGGGAATCTTTCTGGGAAGAATTGATGACAAAAACTGTGATGAAATCACCGTTGATGATTATGGGAGGTGATTTAAATTTCTCTCTTGGGAGAGCTGAAGCTTGGGGCCCTTCTGCGAGAGAAGACCCCCTATCAGAGTTTTTTCTCAACCTCATCACGGAGAATAACTTAATTGATCCCTCCCCGATCAAACTAAAGCCTACTTGGAGGAATCGAAGGATTGGAGAGGACCAGATTGCCAAAAGACTAGATCGATTTCTGTTTGCGGAGTCTTTAACTTCCAAGGTTCCTATGATCAGACAGTGGGTTGAGGAAATAGGGAACTCGGATCATTTCCCGATTTTCTTAGACTTGACTATTCCTCCTCACAAACCTCCTGCCCCTTTTAAGTTCAATTCTGCTTGGCTCCAAGATCCCTCCTTCTGCAATATGTTTAAAGAAATATGGATTCACCATGATCAAAATGTAGGCGAGGATAAAAGTTTTTTGTTCATGGAGAATTTAAAAAGATTGAAGAAAGCCACAATCTCCTGGGCAAAGGACAGAAAATTGAAACAAAATGAGGAGATGATCAGAATTAGGGAGGAGCTGAAGCAAATGGAGAGTATGGAGATAGATGGGTACTCCTCTCAAGTTTCTAGGGACAGAATCCTTCTATTGGAGAAGCAGCAAAATAAAATTCTTTTGGAAAGGGAAGAAGAATGGAGGATCAAGAGTAGAGCAATTTGGTTAAAAGCTGGGGATGAGAACACTAGGTTTTTCCATAATTTTGCAAAAGGTAGGAAGTCTGCAAATACTATCTGGCGCCTTAAAGATGAAGAAGGGAGAGAAGTCAACTCTTTTCCAAAGCTTTCTGGGCTAGGAAAAAGACACTTTCAAAATATTTTTGCAGATCAGGGAGAGGCTACTATTGCAGAAGTCTTCAGAACTGTGCAAAGTTTTCCTAGATTCATTGAGGAAGATGAAGCAGAAGATCTTATAATCCCGGTCACTAAGGAGGAGATTGAAGCAGCCATGAAACTCATGGGTAAGGATAAAAGCCCAGGCCCTAATGGCTGGACTATAGAACTGTTTCTCCACTTTTATGAACAAATTGGAGCCGAGATAACTGAAGTAGTTGAAGAGTCTAGACTGAAAGGAGTAATCTATAGACCCTTTAACTCAACTTTTATTGCTCTCATTCCTAAGAAGGATGATCCGGAAAGTTTTGAAGACTTTAGACCAATTTCATTGTGTAACTGCATTTACAAGATTATTTCAAAGGTTATTGCCCTCAGAATTGCACCAATCCTGTCTAGAAACATATCAATGGAACAATTTGGATTCCTGGATGGAAGACAGATTCATGAAGCCATTGGTGTAGCCCGGGAGGTCATCCATAGTGTCAAAATGAAGAAAAAGAAGGAAGTTGTTCTCAAAATCGACCTATCCAAAGCTTACGATAGGATCAGTTGGCTCTATCTAAGGATGTTGCTAACACACGTGGGATTCAGCTATCCTTTTGTCAGCTGGATCATGGGATGCATCACAAATGTCAGCTTTGCTGTCCTGGTCAATGGTGCAGCTTCCTCCTTCTTTAACAGCCAGAGAGGCCTCAGGCAGGGGTGTCCATTATCCCCTCTCCTGTTCCTCCTTGTGGCAAAAGGGCTAAGTAGACTGATTCACAAAGCCAGAAGAGAGGAGAAGGTAAAAGGTATCGAGGTTGCAATCAATCTATACATCACTCACCTACTTTTCGTTGATGATATCTTGATTTTCACTAATGGTAATTGCAATGAATTAAAGGAGTTTAAATGCATTTTTGACCTTTTTCTAAAAGCCACTGGAATGCAGATAAACTCTAGAAAATCCCAAGCTTGTATTGCAGATTTTGAAAGAAGAGAAAGAAATAGAATGGCTAATCTTTTTCCTTTCCCTATTCAACCTCTGGAAGATCCCTTCAAATATCTGGGTTTTTGGTTAAAGCCTGCTGTTTACAAGAAAGAGGATTGGAACTGGCTTATTGCAAAGATAGAATCCAGAATATCACACTGGAGCTTTAGATGGCTATCCAGAGCCGGCAGATTGACCCTTATCAAATCAGTCTTGTCAGCCATTCCAGTTTACTGGGCCGCCCTGACTTGGATTCCTAAAGGAGTGATGGAGAAAATCCGAAGAATCTGTTGCAGATTCCTATGGACAGGATCAAAGGAATCCTCGGGTTTACCCTGGGTGGCTTGGGACAAAGTGGCCAGACCAAAAGAATGGGGTGGGTGGGGAATTAAAAGATCCCCTGAGTTCAGCATTTCTTTAGCAGCAAAATCAGGATGGAGGCTTATATCAATGGAAAACCTGTGGACAAGGGTGGTGAAAAGGAAGTACATAGACCCTATTCCTATGGAAGAATGGATCCGGAGTCAAAATAAGAAGGTAAAAAATTCTTCAGCAATCTGGAAGGCAACGGTGGAAGCTTTTTCAGTGATCGAGCAAGGTTTAGCCTGGAAAGTGGGAGATGGAAGACAGATCAGGATAGGCAGAGACCCCTAGGTTGGATGCAATGAAGCTTTTGCTTTATCCCCAGGGCTTCTTAGACACCTAGATACTAAAGGTATTACGTCATTAAACCAGGTGGAAAGAGCTGGACAATCTACTATCTGGGGTCAGGCTTGGAAGGATGATGAAGAATTAGGGTTAAATGCTAGATGGAAGAATGAATGGGAGGGGTTCATCAAAGAACTACAAAGATCCAATGTCAGAATAAAAGATGAACCTGACTGCTTGATGTGGGCACAAAGCAAATCTGGGGAGTATTCCCCAAAAGATGGATACTCATTCCTAATGGGAAAGAAAGGTTGGGGTCGTCCGGAATGGTGGGCCAAAGATATATGGAAACTCAAATGCCCTGTCAAGGCTAGGCTCTTTTTCTGGTGCATTTTAAAAAGGAAGGTCTCAACATGGGAAACATTACAGGCAAGGTTCTTAGCTGGCCCAGGGCGATGCCCTCTATGCAAATCTGATGAGGAATCCATCAGTCATCTCTTCATAACCTGTGCTTTCACTAGAAAGATATGGGAGGAGGTCACGGTTTTGCTTAAGATAAAAGCTCAGTGGGGACATGACCCTTTGGAGGCTGCTTGGAAGAAATGGTGGCAATCCTATCCAGAGGGGAACCTGAGGAACCTGCCCCTTATCTTCGTTTGGGGTGTATGGCTTGCTAGAAATAAGAGTCTATTCCAAGACAAGGACACTCCTACTTCCGTTATCGCCACTAATATCACTGCCATATACTCTGCCTTGCCTCCCCCTGAGGACAAAAATCCCAAATCAAAACAAAAACCTATCATTCTACAGGAGGGCATTCCTTGTGGGTTCTTTGATGGGGCCTCCCAAAACAATAAGGCTGGAGCAGGCATGAGTATTCACATCAACCCGGATCACTCTTTGAAAGCTTCTGTTGGGTTGGGTTCAGGCACAAATAACTATGCTGAATTATCGGCCTTACGATTACTCCTATGCTGGCTTCATCACAGAAACATCAACTCTATTCAGACTTTTGGGGATTCACTAAATGTTATAAACTGGGTCAATGGAACTGCATCTTGTCAAAATCAGATTTTGAAGACTATTGTTGATGAAATTTCTTTTCTAAAGACATTTTTTAACAGGTTTTCGATATGCCATATCTACAAGGACAGGAATGAGGAAGCAGATCAGCTATCTAAGGCTGGTCTACAACAGGATTCGGGCAGCTGGACAGTAGAAGAGATCAGACAGGGGCAGTCTTACATATCAGATCAGCCTCCATATTCTCAGTCTATTTGACCACAGATATTTCATCATTTTTGACAGCAACTTCTCGGTTATATATTTATGTTTTTGTATATAATATCCATTATAGTTTTTTCCTTCAGCATACAGTTTTAACAAACAGACTTCTATATATATTTTTTGTATCTATCATCATGGTTTCGGCCTCATCTTTTTTGCTGTAAGGGGTTGTTTTCCTTCGTCGAAGGAGACCCCAGGTTATTCTAGTGTTGCTATGAGAGGCGACTATACCTCCATCCGGGAGGAAGAGTATTACTAGTTCTCAAATCAGCAGAATAGCTCCAGGACTGTTGAGCAGCTTCAGAACTTTCGAGCCAGCAGTATGGCTTATGAACTTATTGTATATAAACTTTTTATAGTATCTTAATAAAAAGTTTTGCCTTTTTCCGCGAAAAAAAAAAAAAAAATAAAATAAAATAAATAAATAAATTATATATAAAAAAAAAAAAAAAAAAAAAAATAAAATAAAAAAAATAAATAAAAATATTATATTACAAAAATGTTGTGCCTAGATTAAAGATTATTATGAAGATTTTTGAAAACCAACTCTCTCTTTGATATTGGGTAAGGGAGCTTGTTATGAATTATAATAAATAGATTTATTGTATTTTTATCAGTGTTATATTTAATAAAGGTAATAGTTATAATGTAGTATAGTTTATGTTTTTATTTTTATTATTATTATTTAATTGATTAAAAGTTTTGTAGATTGTGGAGAAAACTTTGCACATTGAAATTTTTTATAAAAATTTTCGCATAGTGAAATAAGTAGAACACATAATTGAAATATTTAATTTAATTTTTTTTGTTGTTATTGAAAACTACAAAGTATTTAATTTTTTTTATTTTTTTTTCACTTGTTCAGCACTCCGCACAATGAGTTGAATATGAGTTGACTTGTAGTTTTTAAGAACTAATTTTCCGTATCTTTATACAACACATAATTAGAAGGTTTAGTATTGATGATTCCCGATTTTTTTTGTTAGACACTTAAAAACTTCTTTACATTTTTATTTATTTATTTTCACTTGTGCAAATCTGCACACCGAGTTCAACGTACTCTTTAAAAACCAATTTTTCATATCTATATACAACCCGTAATTAGAGTGTTTAATTATTTATTTTCACTTGTGCAAATCTGCACACCGAGTTCAACGTACTCTTTAAAAACCAATTTTTCATATCTATATACAACCCATAATTAGAGTGTTTAATATTAATGATTCTCAATATATTTTTTTTGTTGATGATTAAATAATATTTACATTTTTATTTATTTACTTTCCCTTCTGCTAAAATGCGGAACTCCTCACAATGAAATGTTCATTGTACAAAACTTCACACGCCTGAATTAAAATAGATTAATGACAACCTCAAAATTCTATCGGACAAATAGGTTTGAAATTTTTGAAGGCCTCTTAATATAATCATTCTTAATAAGAATATACGAAAAGGTAATGTTCAATTTTCATTTTATATTTCGGTTTTGTGAAAGTCTTGTGGGGGAAGCTCAACGTTTAGTGGTATAACGACTAATGCACAATGAAATACCACAAGAAAGAAGTTGTTGCCGAATTTACGGAGTGTATTTTCAATATTTTTGCCTCGGAGGGATCTAAAGGCCGAAGTGTCAGCCAAGTAACCTCTTGACTCTGACCAAATTAACAATCTTACTCCATCATACTCTATAGTGAAACAAATTTTTTTAGGATTGGTAGAAACAAATGATTTAAGACAAGTGAAAGTTGATTTATCAACTAAAGTAGGGAAGTGGGTTTGGATCAATGTCAAACAGTGTCGGGGATATTTCAAGGCATTTCAAAAGAAAGACTAGCTTGCTTAAAATAAGAGTAAAATGGTCTCAAAAGGAAAGTATTTGTAAGGACTCTGGACACCACATATCTCCACAATGGTATGATATTGTCCACTTTGGGCCTAAGCCCTCATGGATTTGTTTTTGGGCTTTACGCCCAAAAGGCCTCATACCAATGGAGATATTTGTCCATCCTTATATATCCATGATTCTCCCCACTTCTAGTCAATGTGGGACTTTGGTCGTATACCCAACAATCCTCCCCTCGAACAAAAGACCATCGAGCCTCCCCTCAAACGATTATCCATCCGTCCACTCTCTACCAACCAGGATTCTCCGCTCTAATGCGTTGGAAGCACACGCCTTACATGGAGCACCACTTGCCTCGAGAGCTTGCTCTATCCCAGGTCAACTCCTCTTCACCGGAGCACACCGCCTGTCTAACCGAGCTCATCCACGAATCCCATTGTGATATTACCGAGGCCCACCACCTTCGTTCGGCATTTCGAGGATTCATCCACTTGGCTAACTTCGAAACCTGGCTCTGACACCACTTGTAAGGACTCTGGACACCACATATCTCCACAATGGTATGATATTGTCCACTTTGGGCCTAAGCCCTCATGGATTTGCTTTTGGACTTACCCCAAAAGGCCTCATACCAATGGAGATATTTGTCCATCCTTATATACCCATGATCCTCCCCACTTCTAGTCAATGTGGGGCTTGGGTCGTATACCCAACACCTCAATGACTCCTGATAATCGTTGTTGCATGCGAACTCTACCAAAGGGAGATACTTTGCCCATTTCCGTTGTTGATGCATCACATACATCGTCAACATGTCCTCCAATATCCTGTTGATCCTCTCTGTATGTCCATCTATCTACAGATGATAAGTTGTGCTGAAGGCCAACTCTGTGCCCAAACTTGCAAATAACTCCTTCCGAAACTTGGAAGTGAACTTCACATCCCTGTTTGACACAATCTTCTTTGGAACACCATGTAGTCTAACCACATCTCCGATGAACACCTGCGCTACATCACTAATTGAGTACATAGACTTCACCGGAATGAAGTGTGCAACCTTTGTCAACCTGTCCACAATGACCATGATGGAATCATGTTGCTTCACTGTCTTCGACAACCCTGTGATGAATTCCATGGAAATGACCTCCCATTTCCATTTTGGAATCGCAATTGGTTGTAGTAAACCACCTGGATGCTTACACTCTGCCTTCACTCGCTGACAATCGAAGCATCTAGCAACGAACTCTACTACATCCCTCTTCAAATTCGGCCAATAGTAATACCTCTTCACCGTTGTTAGTGTCTTCTGATAACCTGGGTGACATGAATATGGTTTTGCATGAAATTCCCTCAAGATCACCTTCTTGAGCTCATTGTTATCCGATACATATATCCTGTCTCGAAACCTGACCAATCCATCTGTTGTAAGACAATAGTCCATGCCTTGTGCACTTGCACCTGTACCTGTACCACTACATGTACATGTACCTTTACCTGTACATGTACATGTACATGTACCTTTACCTGTACATGTACATGTACATGTACCTGTGCCTATACCCGTACCATGACCTGTAACTGTACATGTACTATCACCCTGTTGTAGCATATGCACAATCTCCATATACCGGACATCATGTTGTCTTGCCTGCAATATCCTATCCTATAAGTCCATCCCATAGGAGCTCACAGCTGCCAAGTGATGTACCTATACCCATCTACTGAGAGCGTCTACCACCCTGTTCTCTTTACCTTTGATGTACCTGAGCTCAAAATCAAACTCGTTGATCATGGCCACCCATCTGGCTTGTCTTCCATTCAGATTCAACTGGTCAAACAAATACCTCAACCCAATGTGATCACTGCTAACTCAAGATAATGTGTAAGGTAGTTCTGCTTGTGCTTGTTTAAATTCTAGGACTCATAACATACCACTTGTACATCCTGTATAAGGACTCCACCAAGCCCTCTCTTGTAAGCATCTGTGCATACCACAAACTCTTTGTCCGGATCTGCAATCTATAGTATTGGTGCATGCGTCAATAACTACTTAAGCTACTCAAAGCTAGTTTCACACTCCTTTTTCCATTTGAACTTCTTACCTTTCCTTTGCAATGATGTAATGGGATAAGCGATCTGTGAGAAGTTTCTGATGAACCTCCTATAATAGCCTGCCAGACCCATGAAAGATCTCACATCATCTAGACTCTTCGGAGCTTCCCATTCCATGATGGCCCTTATCTTCTCTGGATCTACTGCAATTCCTTCCTTAGAGACAACATGTCCCAAGTTATGCACCCCAGCCTGAAAGAAACTACACATGCCGAGCTTAGCATACAAATGATGCCCCCTCAACAACCTCAACACTGTTATTAAATTCTTGTCACGTTCTTCCTCATTTTAGAATATACCAGTATATCATCAATGGACACAATAACAAACTTATCCAAATATGGATGCAACACACTATTCATCAAACACATGAATGTAGTTGAAGCATTAGTTAAGCCAAATGGAACAACAACGAACTCATAATACCCATACATGGTCCTGAACGCAGTCATGTAAATGTCCTCCTCTTTGATGCGTACCTAATGGTATCTGAATCACACGTCAATCTTCGAGAACATTGCTGCTCCCTTTAGTTGGTTGAACAAGTCATTAATCCTCGGCAAAGAGTACATGTTCTTGATAGTCACTTTGTTCAAATACTTGTAATCAATGCATAATCTGAGAGTACCATCTTTCTTCCTCACAAACAAGATCGGTGAGCCCCAAGGTGATACACTTGGCCTAATGTATCCCTTGTCCAACATTTCCTTCAACTGCAACTTTAACTCAACCAACTCAGGTGTGCTCATCTTGTAAGGTGCTTTTGATGTTGGAGTTGCCCCTGGCACTAATTCAATAGAAAATTCTACCTCCCTATGAAGTGACAACTTTGTATTGTCCTCAGTAAATACATCTTTGAACTGCTACAAACTGGCTAACTGCTCAACACGTTTGCATCCTCAACCTCCTTACCATTATCAGTAGAAATGTGTACTATAAATAACATATGTCCTTTCCTGCGGCTACGCTTTACTTGCATAATTGTCACCATCCTAATTGATGTGGCTTTCTTCTTACCTTGCAATACTCTTGGCTCTTCTCATTGACACACTCAATAGCTTTGTCATATCAATCAACCTTGGTTATATGTAGATACAATCAATCCATGTCCAACAACATATTGTATGATCCTAATGGTAACACATTCAAATGTGTTGTTGTAGGCATACCATTTAAATCATATGTGCAAGCTCTTACCCAATGATGAACTCACTTCTTTGTACCTGTATCCAACTGCACTAACCAAGACTCTGCATGCAATTCCTTACTCAAACCACACTTATCCACCAAGTAAGGATTAACATAGCTATAATTAGATCCAAGGGTCAACCAAAATAGAAATAGCTTGATCACAAAGCTTATTGTCCATCTCAATGATAGATGGCTGGTGTTCTGCTTGCCTCTTGTCCACTGTCGCATAGATACGTGGAATACTCTAACCGACGTCCCCAACAGTCTGTGCCTCCTGTGCATTGTATATCTTAGGCCTTCCCACCCTGATGTTGCTGACGATATCTCCTAAGGTGTTCCTCACCACATGTCCAACACTCCAACCGACCAGTGCCCTCACCTCTATGTTGTTGCTTATGTGACCCATGTCCCTGTCTAGCCGCATTAAATATCTTTTGCGAAGCCACATTTTCTTTCCCATCTGCATGTTCAGGCCTTGTCCTCTTAGGTTTCCATTTACCTCTACCTTTGTCTTTTCCCTTCCATCCATGTTGAGATTCATTCTTACGCTTTGATTGCTCATAACAATACTTCAGTTTCCCAATAACTTCCTCAAATGGTCGAGGCTCATCATACTCAATCCGATCTCTAACTACTAATGAAAAACCACTGATAAATCTATGAACTTTATCCTTCTCATCAATAAGATACGGTACATACCTCAATAGCTCCATAAACTTGGTTGTGTACTCTTCGTCTATCATTGACCCCATATTTAACTCATAGAATTCTTTAGCCTTATTGTCGTAGTACCTTTCTGACAAGTACTTCTTCCTGGAAAGCTTCTTAAATTCCCGCCAACTCAAGTCATCTGTCCTAATGTCTCTAACCCGCTTAACATCTTCCCATGAGATGTATGCTTTACCTTTCAAGGTGAAGATAGTTATTCTAGCCTTCATGTTATCTGTGTACTCATGCAACTCAAAGAACCTGTTCATTCCAAGTATCCAAGCCTATGCATCTTTCGTCTTCTTCACATCTCCATCAAAAGTAGGTGGTTTTGCTTTCTTGAATTCATGTAGCAAGTATCCCCTATCATTCCTCCTATAAGGATGATAGCGATGACGATCATGATGTCTATCAGAACCAAAACTAGAATAATACCTATACTCATCACCCCTCCTTTCTGGAGTGTCCAACAACCTACCATCTCTCACTGTACCAGATCTATCTTACCTGTGTCTACCAGAGAGATCTACTGCCATATGCTCCATTAGTCCCATCGTCATGTGCATGGTTGATTCGAAGCGACCCTTGTCGTTGCAGTTATAAAAAACTTTGAAGAAGTATATCATTGACCTCTACTTGCTTCTCTTGTGCCTGTATGATCTGATCATTATTTGCCTTACAACTCCTTATCTCTTCCTTCAAGTTTCTCAATGTATCGGCCAAGTCAGAAGTATGCCCCACACCATGTTGTTCATCTGATGCATAGGGAGATTCAATGTAGTCTACCACCTTGCTATACATTTGATCTTTCTCTTCCTGCAATGCATAATATGTCAGATAAACCAAAACACAGTATACCTTGTCTGCAAGATCACCAAATCAGCGTGATACATGTATAACATAATCATAATAGCAAATTGACATACGCAAGTAAATGTATCAACTCATAAACATCACTCTAACTAGGGTCAAGTCATCAATGCAAGGCCATATCAACAATGCATGTTATGACCTCATGTGTGATAACAACCATTACTCTATTATACACATTGCTACATGTAACTGATAATATGCATAAGCAATTCCTAGCCAACTACAAATACAAATAAACGCATGTAGTCGAACGTAATCGATCAATTCTTGCAATCAACCTACAAGACTGATACATGTAATCAAAATATTCAAAATTTAACCTAGCTTACAAGGATGTAAGCAGGTGACATAAAATCAACATGTAAGCGACAAATAACCATATACAGTCTGTTAGGCCCTTATACTACTAGTGTAACCCCTTATTGTTATTAGTACAACCCCCTTATTATATTGATGTACCCATGTAGTGCCCATATTGTTACTATTGTGCCCCATAGAAGCCCACTATTGTTATTATTGTGCCCTTACATTTATTATTGTTATGTCGGCTCTAATTATATTATGACCCCTTAGACTCCTATATATAGAAAGGAGGTATTTTTACTGCTACATCTCAAGCAAGCTATTAATGAGAAGGAAATGTTGGCAATAGTACATGCACTTAAGAAATGGCGACCTTACTGAATGGGAAGACACTTCAAGGTAAAAATGGATCATGATAGTCTTAAATAATTTTAAGAGCAACTATTATCTTTAGAAGAACAGAAAAAATGCGTCACAAATATGTTGGGTTATGACTTTGACATCATCTTGAGAAAATGGAAGCAAAATTTTGTTGCAAATGTACTCTCAAGAAAGGATGAGGATGTGGAAGCATTGTTTTGTGCTATTTCTATTATCCAACTAGATTGGATAAACGAAGCAAGGGATGACTGGAAGAAGGACAAAGAAGTATGGCCACTTATTCAAAAGTTGCAAAAGATCCCAATACAAACAATATTGCCAGAAATTGAAGAGGAAGGAAAAATCATATTGGAACCTGGAGCAGTCACAGAACACAAAGAACCCCGATAGTTACAAAAATCGATCAGTTTCAGAGTATCTCATCAAGTGGAAGAACTTACCCACTGAATATTCCACATGGGAGACAAAGAATTTTATACAAAAATCATCAAGAACTACTCAAGTGTTTGAGGACAACACTTTTTGGAGGAGAGGGGCATGTTAGGCCCCTATACTACTAGTGTAACCCCTTATTGTTATTAGTAGAACCCCCTTATTATATTGATTTACCCATGTAGTGCCCATATTGTTACTAATGTGCCCCATAGAAGCCCACTATTGTTATTATTGTGCCCTTACATTATTATTGTTATGTCGGCTCTGATTATAATATGACCCCTTAGACTCCTATATATAGAAAGGAGGTCTTTTCATTTGTATCATCCAAGAATTGTACATTTATGTAATGTAAAGGAGGTTGCCCCCTCGAAGAGGCTAAATTGTAAGGCATTGGTCTATCTTTTCTATCTTTTTCTTGAGTTGGTTTCATAACACAGTCAGTCACATACTCATGTCAAATACTCTTCACGAAATCAACATCAAATTCTCCATGATAACCATACTGCAACCCTAATCCAACATCAAGCAATTTCAACAAGTATATAGTGTAAGAGCCACATGCAACTGACATGCATGCATGACTAACACATTCAACCCATCTATTCTGAGAGTTGAACCATGCTATGATACCACTATGTGGTATCAGATATGACCCAAGGAGAGTGAAACCCACTCTGATACCACTATGTAACACCCTCCTCCCACATCCACCCAAGTAACCATGCCAATCGGGGTAAACATGAGACGAGAGGCTACTATGATCATATTCGACCTCCTATGTGACCTTAAGGAAGTGGAATCGACATAACATCACACAGAGTCATCCAACATCATCAACAAAACTCTTAGGAAACAAGTTAGCCACTTAGACAACTTGTCCCTAGGTCCCATTGTTGTTCTGGACCTTTGAGGCCATAGTCGCTCTCATGTTATGGGCAAGGGATCGACCAGAGACCTAAAGTTTCTCTCATAGGCCTACATGCCAGTGATTGTGGACCAAACTTGTTAGTTTTGTGCCATTGACCTCGGGTTTTAAGCCATTTTTTCAGGCCTAGAGCCCAAGCAACCACCGAGAATGAAATGAAAGCTTGAAATCAAGAAAAGTATAAGGAAACAATGATGCAAGAGAAATAAGCTCATCAAGACCTTAAACATACCCCTACTAGCCATAACAGGAATTTCGTCAAACATATCATCGACTTGTAACCTACAGGTGTAAACAACAGAATTAAGTGTAGGGATCCCATACTTATCTGAGAATCACTGTAAACCATTGTTCCCTCATGTCATTTATTGAATATTAATCTATTAGGTCATATACACATTATCTATTCATATACAAGTAAAACAACGGGGAGAGCCATACATAGTTGTTGCCATAAAATGTGCATATAACTAGCATAATAGGAACAAAAATACAATAAACATATCATCCATCAAAATCCATATATGCACCAATAAATTTACACATGAAAATCAATGGAATGAATTTCTCATTAATCAATGCAATGAACCAACTAGTGATGGGACTACCACGTTCCACCTGACCATAGATTGGCTTAGCCAAGTCTATCTTCAGCGAATCACCCCCGTGCCATATTCCAAGCATGAACTTGGGATTCATAAACACATAAAAAACACCAATCAATGTGGATGCCACCAGAGTTCTCTGCCTACACCGTGAGGAATTTGAGTGCCTCCTAATCTCTCAAGCTTTGTCGTGCATCCACAGTTCGATCCAGGGATCACTAGGCCCTACACCGAGACATACTCTCCAGGCTTTACTGTGCATTCATTCTTGGAATCACTAGGCACAACGGAGATAAAATCCACATCTTGGCTTTATTGTATATCCCTCCATTCACCGACAAGGATTCCTAGGCTCACCGAGGCACACAATCTGGATTTATCGCAACCCACAGTTTGATTCAGGGGTTATTAGGCTAGTGGCTTCGTGCATCCTTGATTTGCTTCAGGGACCACTACACCATGTGTTTGTCAATTCGAAGATCCACCCCACTCAACTTCGAATCCAATCTGGCCATCCCAAATAAACTGAACGAGAGAACCTATCTCATCCAAACTATCAGGAAATGACAAGGCTATGCTAAAAATATTGTCGCACCTTCCAAAACCCATGCCAGGGTAGAAAATAAACGCGTTCAATCCCATGCTTTCCAAATATAGCAAGGAAAATAAACACGCAAGTCGATATCTACAATGAAGCTTCCTGTCGATGCTTGATCCTGTCTTTCCCTACTTGATCTTTGCTTCCTCTTGCATTCTTTGTCTTTCTTGCTCCAATGCCAAAGTGCTCCAAGAAAACTCTAAGTGTCCAATAGTATGAGAGAGAGAGAGAGAGAGAGAGAGAGAGAAAGAATAATGAAATAACTCCAAAGATAAATTGATAAAAGGTTAATAACTGATCCTCATAAGCCTTTTTTTGAATAATGCCTCTATTTTCTTCATTTTCCATTATTTTCCTTCATTTCCCTCCTCTCATGCAACATGTGACCTTTCACCTTCCTTTTCTCCTAATTTCCATTATTTTCATAAATAATTGTGCCAAAATGTCATTTTGCCTTTCCAAATCCTTATCCATTACCATTGCCAATTTCCTTAGCCATAAACAACCAAATGAACACCCCCTAGGATGTCTTGCCCAACATTCAGCTTGGAATAAGTGTCTCATTCATTCGTGGTTACTGTTTTTAACTTTTATTGCATGGAATTTTCACCAGGGTTGTTACATCTGCCCTCTTCCATTTGCTCATTTGTTTTTAAATGCCTTATCACTCACACCATAGCAATTGCTTCAATAGGAGAAACCCTTGTTTCACTTAATAAGATAGCATAAGGAACTACATTTTTAATTTTGAATTTGTTTGTAATCAAACGAAACTGAATTTTCTCAATTTGTTTCCACTGCATTTCGGATGTACTGTTGGCCCATAGGTCACAACCATAGAGAATCACCGAGATCACTAGAAGCCTAAAAAGAGTTTGAGTAGTTTTTGAGTCCCATAACTCTGTCTCTCTACACCTATTTGGAAAAGCATAAAATGCTTTCCAACCCCCCAAAGTTCTTTTCTTTCTACAACCATCCCAGTTTAGATTTTTGTTGAAGTCAATTCTAAGGTATTTGTAATCCACAAATTCTTCCATAATGTTGCCTTAAAAGTAGAACTTGTGATGGTTATGTTTTCTTTTTTTAGAAAAAACCACTACTTTCATTTTGCTAATATTGACTTACATCCCCAACCTTCTACAAAAATGCTCAAGGGATAGTAAGTGCTCTTGCAAACCAAAATCAGATTTATCAATCAAAATAACGCCATATGCATAGAAAAGAAGCCTTATAACAAACTTTCCCAAATGGTTACAATCACCCCCTTGCGAATTTAACCACTCCTCAAGCTTGTCGATATATAAACCAAAAATGATAGGAGACAATCAACAACCTTGCTTGACCCGGATATCGCTTCTAAAACTTTCAGAAATGTTTGTTGAAGTTCTAATTTTGGCTTTCACCTCTTCATACAACCTATGCACTGCTGCTCTCAAATGTTTAGGAACCCCAAGTTCCTCCATTCTGTGTCAAAGATTATCCCTAGGAACTGTGTCAACTAATTTTCTGAAATCAACAAAGCAACAAAAGACTTCTTCCTTTTTCTCCCAAACTTTTTCAATGATGTGCCTTAAAGTCATACAATGATCAACTGTAGAATGTTTAGGCCTAAAACCTGTCTGCACTTTAGCACACTTATCTCTTTCTTCTTCCCACATGTTGATTATATTTTCTAGCATGCTTCCAAATAACTTTGCAAGCAAGGGGATTATCATTATGGTTCTAAAATTGGAGGGATTATTGACGTCACCAACCTTCAAAAGATGTATTGCCACACTAGTTGTCCAATATGTGGGGAACCCTTATTGTATGATGTTGTTGAAGTTTTTTTAATGTGAGGTGGAAGAATATTTGAGCCCCACTTCAGATACTCTTCTTGGAGTTCAGCGAAGTATTTTGTTTTTCCAACACCCAACTTCTTGATATCCATCTCTGCCTCATGCACCGTGAAGAGTTCAATATCAATGTTGACCAAGGGGGAAGGGTCAGCCTTGGGATCCTTCTCATATAGTTGTCTTGTATAGTCAAACCATTTAGAGGTTGTAACATTATTTTTAGTTTGCATCTTTCTCGATTAGAGCTCCTTCCAAAATAATTTGGGATTATTTTTTCCCAAGGAAGATTAATTCTTCCCTCCTTGAATTCATGAAATCAGTCTTTCTTTCTCTTAATATGTACTTTTAAGCTTTGAGCTTTATGTTATCCTTGTTTGACTCTTTCCACATTCTCCTTGCCTTTTTGCATTCATCATCAAAACCAAGCATTAACAAGAAAGTAATTTGTTTCAGACTTCTTAATTTTTACTATTTTGCACTCTGCAAGTGTGCGTTGAATTAAATGTGTTAATTCGTGACTATGAAGGTTGTGAATTGGGATTTTCTCCTGCCTCTCTTGCATCATTTTGAAGGTATTACAATTTTTTGGGGTTAAAAGAATTACGCCCTTTGGGAGATTTTGTTGAACACACTAAGTTTTTTACTCTAATTGCTTGTTTCCAGTCCAAGAGAAACTTAAATAAATTGGCTTGTGATCTGATTTTAAGTCCCAAAGTTGATCTCCAATCAAACTTCCTCCATTTTCTCACACAAACCATGCAAGCAAATTACATAATCTACTACACTTGCTCCATTGTAAGTATTGCAAGTGAAATTACTGGACTTTTCCCATCTAGTCAAGCCATTACAAATGACTAAATCGAAAGCCCCACATAGAGTAAGCAATTGTTCACCAAAAAGATTGCAGCCCTTGTCCTCTGAAATTCTTTCCCACTGATGATTACTCTTTTCTGTAATCCAAATAGGATCGCAATTTTCTTTACAACAAACAATGATAGCTTGCTCACTTGCAGTCCTAGCATTGAAATCACCCACTATAAGGAATTCACCTAGCTGAGAATATGTTGCAATATTTGTTTTTAAGGTTGCAAAGGGATCTTTGTGGTCAAGCCCTCTACTTTTGCATATTTTTTAAACTTGCGGCACAAAATAGCATGTTGCAATTCTCATGTGATTTCCATTTTCTGATATTTTAAACCAAATGAATTGCTTATTTGAGTCTTCTTTTTCTAACTAAATGAGACGAGCTTCTTTTTCCTTCACTAATACCATGATACCCCTATGTCCTTTGTCATTCCCTATTGCCTTGTTCCACACTGTCATCTTCCAATATCATTTAAACAAAGGTGTCTTGCACCCTTCATGCTCATGTGTTTCTATGAGGAAAATTATGTCTCTATCTTCTGCAATAGGCCCTAACCCAGGTCCTTGTCTCCATGGGTAACCTCTGCAATTCTAACAAACTAACCTTGAGGAAACTGACATATGAATTGATTGTTATTTATTTTGGCATGCGACTCACATTTGAGTCTTTGTCCCCGCTTTTCCATACTAACCTTGCTTCATGATTTCATGTTGAAGAGTTTGTTGCCTCTTCTTTATTACCATCTTGCTGCTCTATTTTGGAAGGAGGTCCAAATTGCATTATCACAACTTTATCTTTATAAATCCATGATCTCTTGCCTTCATTTATTGCTGCCATAACCTTTGACATTGTTGAGATTGCAACAAGATGATGGAGCTTAGTGAAAAGAGTCGCCTTCACTAAGTGGGCCCGCAGGCTATTTTTGGCGCAAGTCTATTTTTAGACTATGTCTATTTTTAGACATATGGATCATGTCTATGGATTGCAGGTTGCTGTTTATCGATGATTGATCAAGTTGGAAAAAATAGATGGACTTCTATTTCTAGACCACAGCGGAGTGACACCACAATGGAGTGACTGCTCATTCTAAATATAGAACAGTCAAATATTATTAGCTCATAATAATATTTAGACTATAAACTTTGTCTTATTCTCTTGGAGCACTTCAGGATGAGCTACGGATGTGGTACATGCAGATCCCAGAAGGAAATACGTCGTTACCTATGGGATGACTAATATTTGCATG